>RXPK01002160.1:0-137071 GCA_004143645.1 Protaetia brevitarsis
AATAAGTAAACTAAATTCATCATTATTTTATATTTTAACGAAATTGGTCTTTCAACTTAAAAGAAAAATCATAACATGTATTATTATATTTTAACATTAAATAACTTTCAAAAGCCATTCAACAACGAAGAACTTTACTTTGTCATACCTCCATCCTCCATTCTGTTCAAATATTCAACACTAACCAATTTGTATTGGATTAATAATTAATAATCTAAATGGGATCGGACAATGTGTAAGTATTCACAGCTTGTCAAGTACAGAATAAAGTACGGTTTTGTATCGTTGAATAGCATTCCAATTGCGAATAAATAAATGTATCGAAGTGAAGGGGCACACTTTCGAACACATGGCTTTTTAAATGTTATTTATGTTAAAATAAAAAAAAACACAAAATCAGTGTTTGCTTGTTTCTCTTTTTGTGTATTTTTCTTGACGTTTCACATATCTTGTTTTTTTGCGATGACAGCGCAATCTGTTACGTATCTGGAAGAAATATTTCAATACAAAAACTACTTATTGATGGGCTATAGAATCCGAATCTGGGGGCAATAAAAAATGAGGGTTCCAATTTAAGATTTCAAAGTTGGTCTCTCTCCCACTCTGGAGGGGTGAGGTGTGGGATCGAGCTCGGCACCATTCAGTGAGCTCCCTACATTATAACAAATCTTATTAAGATCTTTTTTTTGATTTGATGTAGTGTTTTAGAGATATTCCGTAGTCTCAAGATAAAAAAAAACTCACCCAGTATGTAACATATTGAAATGAATTTGTTCCTTGTATTATTATCAGCACCCAAATTCATCTAAATAACAACACCATACACAAATTATTGTTAGTCTTTCAGTTACGAGTTACTACCAAAGTTTACTACTAGAATAAAATACCACCAACATATGTACAGGCTGATACAGATCAGTATTAATAGTAAAGATTCGTACCGTACGAATCATATATGGGAATCAAACATACTGACTTATGGTGAGATTCTATGCATATCTGTAGTGCCTGTAAGATGATCTGTAAGTCTATAAGCATCTATAATATGCTTACAGATGCATAGAATTCTACCATAAAATTCACAATTTTTGAAATTCCACCATATGATCTGTTCTCATTTCTATGTTTAACTATTATCTTCTAATCGAAATCCCCTTTCTAGATGGCATTTTTCAATTCAATTGCTTAGCAAAACGGAATAACATAAACTAATGGAACATATGGTGTTTCATTCACTGCGAAATGAAAAAAAAACTGTGCTTAACCGTTACTATTTGACGTGGCTACTATGAGCAACAAACCGATAACACTGTATTATAGACTTATGTCGTGTTATTTTCCATTGTATTTAGATATTTTTAAATATGAAACAATTGTTTCCCGTTAGAAGAAAATTACATACATGCGTATGTAGACTCAAGTCTTTCATTATATATCTTTTTTAACAGTGTGGAGTGTCATTTTGTGCGGAATAATGAAAAATTTATTTTTACTAGAAAAAAAAAAAGGTTGGTTACAATTCAAATCATCGCTATGCAAGACGAATACAAATAATACGAATGTGTTTATGTGTTCTCCTACGTATTTCTGATTTATGCAACAATTAATATCTTGAGTTACTCGCCAGATGAAGCCGAGAAATCGATATTCCAAAAGAAACCGGACGGCAACGGTTACACCCTGAAACCCGGCATAAGCTTCCACCTCTACATTAACACGGCCCCTTGCGGGGATGCCCGGATATTCGGCCCTATCGACAGTAATTTTGTGGACAGACACCCGAACAAGACTTCCAGAGGATGCCTGCGAGTTAAGATCGAATCTGGCGAAGGCACACTTCCGGTCAAAAATATGGAACGTATCCAGACGTGGGATGGTGTGATACAGGTGCGAAAAATTATCATCTATTATGTGTTTTAGCAAGTAATTAATCGTTTAGTTTGCATGCATACTAGATTCCATGACACAATTGCACTACGTAGTAACAAATACAATATCAAGTTGGTCCTTTTCACTGGAAAACAATGTTAATATTGCCGCTTGTATGGAACGATTGCAAATACACTATACAGGTATAGGTTTTCCATATAAATCATTAAAATACAACACATCAAATCGTACTGATCGTTTTTAAGAGAATCGTGCGGCGCAACAGTCCGCTCTCACGGAGTAAACGTCATTTCAGAGATTGTTGCTTGAAACAGTTTTACCGATAATGATTGAAGGGTACAGGGGAAAAAAGATGAATGTCACAAATACTACTCTAAGAAAAATGTATTTGAAAATTGGAAGACTCATATATTATACCTTCTAGAATGTATGTGTTTTTGGTATTTTTTATGCCATACTTACGCCTCTTAACACTCTTTTAGTATTAGTTAACTTAGGCTTCTCGACATCATAGGCGTAGAACACACATTATTTTGGGACACCGCAAAATATTCAGGAAAAGAAAGATGAGCGTCACATAAATGTTTTATTAGAAAAACACACATGGGTGTTTAAAAACTATTATTGAATAATACGTCTTAAGTGACATAAATGCAATATTACTTTAATGTTAATAGCTTTACTTAAAAAAAAAATCTGAGTAAGTATGTATTAGAAGGTATGTAAATAACAAACAACATAGAAACCGTAATAAAAAGTAATAGGTATTATAATATAATATGAATAATAATGAATAATATGATAAATAACGATGTGTTTAATTGTCTTCATCGTCGTTCGCAGTTTTTTAATGGATCAAGTTATCGAAGTAGGCCTGTGCGTTAGGGTCTGCACAAAACCTTTAAGAACTTGTAGGTTGTTGTATTTCAATGTAGATGTAGGAACTCTCTGATTGTATTTTAATTCTGATAATTCGAAGTGACCAGCTGCTAAATTATTAACAGTTTCCCAATTCCGTTTTGGCGGTATAACTACAGATGTAGTGAAGGCCCCATTATATGTTTCCCGATATATTGCGTGTCTCGTATAAAACCAATGATAAAAATTTTCGCCGATGAAAGGAGATGGAAAATGAGTTTCTTTGTCTGACGTTGTTCTACAATTGTTTTGCGTATGTGCGAACTTTTACGAAGCAATTTTGTAGTGATGGGCATAATCCAATGATTTCAATAATCAAATGATGGAATGATCATTCGATTATCATTAGTTGGAAGAAGAGTACAAATTTTTCCTCATTTGTTAAGAGAATGACCTTTTTTTATAGTGATATATGCAATGAAATTTAACCTTTATACTCTATAAATAACGATAAGAGATGTACTAATTCTGTTAAATATACAAAAGTCGATAGATTAATTCGAAATAAATACTGGTAAATAATAATACATTGATGTTCATATGAGAATATTTATTTCAATCTATACCATAACAAATTTAATCAGTTTACATTGTTTACAAAACACAATAGGTATTACACTGAAAAAAAAGAATTCTTTTTAGATGCCAACAAGGTAGTTAGGAAAGGTGAATAAAAAACCACTTTTACATTTATTGATTTTGTAAAAGAACCAATTTGTTATACTGGCTTTTCTGGGTATATGACCGTATTGTTCAAGTGTCTCATCGAAGACTGATTTTTGATTACAGCTCTATTTTTGATTTTAGGAAAAAGTATTTTGTACGAAATTCAATGCTGCATAACCTAAAAATATTTTTTGCTATGCAGGCTGTTCCAAAACTAAGAAAACGCATTACTCCGTTATTTCATATGGAACACCCTATATATTATTCCATTTTTAAATTCTACAAAGAAAAATAACATCATTCTATATAAGTTATTATATGTGTATCTGTAATAACAAAAGTGTTAATTGCGCTTTCATAAAGAAAGACCCTGTTGAAAGCTTTCGGGTAAGGCGGCGTAGTTTGTATATGCATCTGTTCTGGATATTCATATTTTAAATATCATACTTACTACTATGGAATATAATTTAAAGTGATTTAAAACAAGTTTCAAATCCAAATGAAGAAGTAATTGAAAGTTGAAGTGCATACTCGGTTGCCAACTTTACAGGCAAATTTTGAATTTGTTAAGAATGACTATAAAAATGAACCATCTTAGAATAGGTGCTATGTATAGCCTTAATTATAATGTAAATTTTAATTTCTATGTTAATTCAAGCTTACCTGGTATATTTCTATGTTTTTGTTATATTTTGCTCGGGGAGATTTTTTATTCTTTGGGATGTTTATTTGGTAACTTTTGCCGTATTCCCCTCAAACTAGAGTAAATAACGGTATCTTAATGTCAGTTACTGCTAACCATTCGACTTTAATGTTGGCTTACCTGATAGCGATAACAATCGAAGGCTGATTACTGGTAATTTAGTTAAATCCTCATTTTGCCTGTGGCCACGAAACACGACGGTTGATATTGAGCTCTTATAACGATTTTTATGCCACACTTTCAAAAATATCAAGTAATAAGTTCCACGAAGTATTTACCAAAAAAATATCGATATTACTCCTGAATAATTTAAATCCTTACTCTGACCTGTTAATCGTCTAAAATTTCCTACGAAGAATCCCGGCCAGAATACCATTCCATGCCATTGACCGATACGGGGGCCTGTCGAACCAAAAGTCCAACCTGTACCCACAAAATTACCAGTCATCCACTTAAAGTGCCGTCTGCAGCCAAGTTAGTATTCCATCAAGTATATCCCACCTAAAAAAGAAAATATTGAATTAGTTTCAATTCAATATTAACCAATAAATTAGATTTTTGTAATTTATGTCCATAATACGTTAATTTGGGGTTAGATTTATATGAACCGCCATTATTTTTAGTTATTTTAGGAATTCTTAATATTTAAGGGTTGCCTTCAAAATCACTGAAGTGGTCTGTGATAAAATAGTTATTTTTAACAAATATCGATAACCCGAATTATAGTTTTCTAATAAATTTAGTTTCTGCTATTTACGGGTAAATAGCTCTGAATTTTAAATTTATTCTTTTTATTTTCACGTTTCTTTAACCTCATTCATTTAAAGTGCCAGGAAAATTTGAATACGTATTTTGTATTAAATAAATTGTTTGTGTGTACCTGTGATTTAAAGAGTCTCAAAAGTGGTAAAAGATAGCATTTGCCTCTTAAGGTGGTATATTGCACGAAGAGCTCTTTTCTGTATGGTAAACAACCTCTTAAATTTTGTAGATCGACCCCAGGATTATAACTCCTAATTTAACCATGCCGGCATTGTTTATAATTGAAAACTAAGGGACATTTCATCAATGCTGGATTCTTTGCCGAATGGTCATGACTTACTTAGATATACCACAGCAGGACATTTTAAAAAAAATTACATAAGCAACAAGGTAGCCCACCATACCTACATATTTTACTAATTATCTTAAAAAGTATCCATTTTAGATGAGTAATCAATATGACTTTTTGTTTGTATTTTTATAATTACAGTTTGATGAGAAAGAGAAAAGTAGGTAGTTGTATTTAAAAAAAAAATGACACTTTTAATTCGAAAGTTTAACTGTAATTTTCGGACACGCTGTATGTTTTCGAAAAAATCATTCGGTTTCGGATGCTACCCTATACGGTCAACAATTCTACAAATTTCCAATTTTCCAGGTTAAATACCTTTGCAGTTGTAGAAGTTCAGATGCAGTCGTCCATCCAAAAATTTTAAAAAAATGCAAATATTTCAAATATGGTTGAAAATAACAACATAGTTGTTTTAACAGACTTACTTTAGATTTGAACGAGAAATTAAAAAATGTAATAATATATAGGGTGTTCCATTTAAAATAACAAAGTTGACAACCACTTCCGGTACAACCGGATGCGCTAGATCAGTGGTTCTCAAACTGTGGCTCGGGGGTACGCGAAAATTTTTAGGGGGTACGCGGCCGGCCAACAATAAAATAAAACAACCCGGGACACGTATGGACACGTTGACGTGCGCGCGCCACTAAGGGCTTAGTCATCAGAGTGGGGCTGTGTGGCCGGCCAATCACTCGTGTCACTGCACTGCAGTAGCATTGCCTGTTATTACAAGCTCGCTCTCAGTATTGTGTTATTTTTGTGGTGTGTTGTGTTATTCTGCGGACACTCAATCCTGTTGAAACACGTTTACGAACATCTGTTTGAAAACTGAGTCAGGCACCACGTAAGTGAATTTTACAATAAAAATTAACAATGGATAAATGGCTCCTAAAGAAAGGCCTCATGAAGATCTGCATCAAAATGTTGGGCCATCAACTTCACAAAATGAAAGTAGACCTGAACGTCTTGTTACCAATAAGCAGCTCAAGGAAAAATAAAAAACCCGAAAACTGGCAAATGAATATAAAAGTAAAAGAGAAAATATGACGAGTTGTACTTAAAATTAGGTTTTACTTGGACTGGAAGCTCAGACGAGCCTAATCCACAATGCGTTGTTTGTCAGAAATTTTATCAAACAATTCTATGAACCTTCTCTTTTAAAACGCCATTTTGAAAGCAACATGAGAACTTAGTCAAAGGAGTTACGGTACTTTGAACGTCTTTTGGAAGATTTGAAAAGTAGGAAAACACGATAAAACACTTTTCTGGTGCAGAACAAAATGAAAGTGCCTAAAAGCTTCTTACAAATTAGTCATTTAATTGCGAAGTGTGGTAAAAACCATACTATTGGCGAAAACCTAATCCTCCTGCGCAGCAGAAATTGTTTCTTGTATGTTTGGGAGAGAACGAGGCAAAAAGAATTACAGCAATTCCATTATCAAATGATACAGTTTCAAGGAGAATTAGTGATATGGCGTATGACACAAAAGAACAACTTGTTGGAGCAATTCGAGCTAGTCCTTGCTTTGGTATACAACTCGATGAAACCACGGATGTCGCTGGCCTAGCCCAACTGATCGTTTTTGTACGTGGCATTTTTCAAGATGAAATATTTGAAGATATTTTATTTTGTAAGACACTTAAAACATCGACAAAAGGTGAAGATATTTTCAATTTGTTAGATTCTTTTTTTTCCGAAAACCAGCTCGAGTGGAAAAACTGTGTGTCAGTGTGTATGGATGGTGCTAAGGCTATGAGCGGTCACATCACAGGGCTGGTAGGCCATATTAAAACGGTTTCAACTGAGTGTAAGTTCACTCATTGCGTCCTTCACCGAGAGGCTTTGGTGGCTAAGCACCTCCCTGATGAACTTAAAGATGTCCTTGATCAGAGTGTGAAAATTGTGAACTTCATAAAAACTAGGCCCCTAAAATCTCGTTACTTTAAAATTCTATGCTACGATATGGGGAGCCTCCATGAGAACTTATTGCTATATACTGAGGTACGATGGCTTTCTCGGGGAAATGTTTTGTCCCGTGTATTTGAACTCCACAAAGAATTACATAATTTTTTACCGAACACAAATCCCATCTGTCTTCTGTACTTACTGATTTTGATTGGCTTTTGAAGTTGGTTATTTAAGTGATATTTTTGGAAAACTCAACATCTGGAATTTATTCATGCAAGGCAGTGTTTCTGATATTTTTAATATAGAAAAGAAACTGATGCAATGGTAAAAAGATCATTCTCTGGGAAAAACAAATAGAAAATAACAACTGCGAGCCGTTTGAAAGATTACTTACATTTTTGCAAGATAATGAGAAAAACATATCTGATTTCACTGAACTCAAGACTCAAATGGGCCAGCATTTGAATGCATTGAAGATCCGCATAAGAGAGTACTTTCCACCTTTGGAGAAACAGTATAACTGATACATGACCCTTTAATGCTGATGCTATAGACACTAACCTGACTATCTTTCAAAGGACACCTCATTGAAGTATCATGTGATCCCACGTTGAAAAACAAATATTTGACTGCTGGTACTACATTGTTAGATTTCTGGATCGGTATTGGGAAGGAATACAAAGAACTGTCAAGCACTGCTGTTAAATTTCTTGTTGGGTTTTCCACCACTTATTTATGTGAAAAGGATTTCTCAAGTTTAACCTATCTTAAAAATAAATCTAGAAACAAATTAAATGTTGAAGATGATTTAAGATTGTATTTAACCAAGTTAAAACCCAATTTTGATAAACTGTGCAAGGGAAACAAGCTCACCCTTCTCACTAATCTCTTTGAAAGTAAGCGCTTTTTTGTTCTTTAAATTTTGTGTGTGTTTGTTTTTAATGTAATAAAAATGTTTGTAAACAATATCTCTTTGTTTTTATTTAAACATGATGCGTAATTCAGTTTCAAAGGTTAACACTATACTTCTATGCTACATAGAAGGCTTTAAGATTTGTTTAATATTTTAATTATAGTTTACTTAGTACCGGTAACTGAGAAGGGGTACCTAAAATGTTTTGTGGGTAAAAAGGGGTACAGTGTCTAAATAAGTTTGAGAACCACTGCGCTAGATTATTAAAGATATTATAGTTCAATAACGCAGATCGGCTTTAGTATACTGGGAAATTTTCAGTTCGTCGTGAGACACCCTGTATGGGCTGTGCCATTTAAAATAACGGCGTAAGTATGTTTTCTTAGTTTCGGAATTCTCTGTATAGTCAGAAACAGTTTTAGGTTATGCAGCATTAAATTCTATAAAATTTTTGTAAATATATTTTTTCTAATATGAAAAATAGAGCTTCAAAGCTTTAAAGAACCAGTCTTCGGTGCGACACCCTGCACCTACACTGTGTAACTCTATAATACTGAACAAACCAATGGCAATTTATATCCGAGAAATGAATAAATTTCCATCGGCAACTATGGAATTATCAAACCACAGTTCTTATCATGGTTTACCCTGATGACGGCAGTAGAAACACTACCGAAACGTCGGATCTAAACAATCCAACAGATGATGAAACACCAACTTATATTCGAGATAAGTTTATGTTATGTACGTTACAAAATAAGTACACAGAACATGCACTAAATGAAATTAATTAAAAACACCAAATCTCGAAAAAACTTATTACTTGTAGAATTGAATGCTAATTTTCCACAAACTGAATATTTCACAGTATGTTGGCCAATAAATGACTCAATTATATTTAATTTAACCACAAATAACTATAAATGTTAATAAACTTTTGAATTTGACGTAAATCTACAATTACGATCCAAAGATGTATTCGGAACATGAGATAAAGTGGACCAGATGTACATACGTCACGTTTACCGTCTTCGTTGGCTTCAACAGCTAAGCATACTATATTATTATATGACAAACGCCGTTCCAGTTTGAATAAAGTTCATTCTTTTACACTATACTTACCAAGCAGCGGCTTTTATTTTGTACAACTTAATGCAACAATTTGCTTATTTATTATTGGGTATTATAATAAATAACCTATATTCTTTTAGGGAGAAAGACTATTAACAATGTCCTGTTCGGATAAAATAGCCCGTTGGAACGTCTTAGGAATACAAGGTTGTCTGTTATCGCATTTCATAGATCCCATTTACATCGAAACGATCACGTTAGGAAGCCTTTTCAACAAATTCCACCTGCACAGGTAATTCTTTCTTAGACGTAAACAAACTACCACCACAGTATAATCTCGAATTTTTTTAACGCAGGGCCGTTTGCGGAAGAATCAGCAATACCCTCCAAGGACTCATACCGCCATATCGATTAAACAGGCCCACGATGTGTTCGGTTACTTGTACAGAGCCCAGGAGGGCCGTGAAAGCCCCCAATTTTTCTGTCAACTGGACGATCGGACAGGAGGAGCTGAGGTGGTGAAGACGAACACCGGACAATTGGAGAGTGGCATATCGAAAGTTTGCAAGCTGATCTTCGCTAAGAAATTCGTCGAATTGTGCAAGAGCGGTTTGGAGCCCATAACGGAATTTAAATTGGAAGATGTAGAATGTTATAGTGATGCCAAAGAATTACCATCCACGTATAAGGTAAGTGAAGGCTGGTAGAACGGACCGCAAGGTTTAAGGGGCTGTAACATGTTAGCATTGTTTTGCCAAATATACGGAGAGATCTAAGAGTTGCGCACACCAAAGTAAACTTACACGTTTTTTTTTTTTTTATGAACATAACTTTCATCCTCAATTATACAACATAATTATAATTACTTATTTATTAATTTATACAGCATATAGCTAGCAAACATTCTATGCTCTTCTAATTATTACTTTTTAAAGGTTTGTTACAGACCAAGAAAGCTTAAGATTACTTAAATCCGAGAAATTATGCAATTAGACAGGATATGTTGACTTACAAATGCAAAACATACCTTTGCATGGATAAAAATGCTGTTTACAGCTTCCAAAGCTGGTGTTTTCAATGCTTTTTTCAACATTTTGCAGCCCCGTTGGAGGCAGTAAATGCAGAGGAATTTGGTAGGCAAATTTTAAATCTGTAATTAAATATACGTTAAGTAATTCTATAAATTAGCAGAAGATTACCTTTCAAACAAGTCCATTATCAAGAAGCTTAAGTACGGTTCTGCAGTTTAAAAATAAAGCTGTTAAACCTTGAATAACTTACCGACTTCCTACTATTATACAACGTGTGTATAAATTGTCGCAAAAGCTACACGTAGCGACATACTTCGTTCGTTTCTGAATCGAAAATCTAAATGGAAAAATATTGTACTATGCTTCATAAGTCTTCACGAGGTTCTTGAAGTTCGGTTTTTTAGTTCCTTAATAAGCGTTTGTGTTCGTTATTTGTCGGTATAGATAGCTGCAATTTTGAATTTAGACGATTTCTTATCCTGTTTTTCCGTTAAACAGTTTCTCTTTGGATTTTAAGGCCTGTGCAGCCGCTCTATTGGAAAACATACATACACCGTTTAATCTTTGTTCATAGTATCTTAAATAGGATTCAAGAAGATGGCGACTTTTTAAGAGTGTTCTTTGGACCGACGAGTATATGTTTACCAGAGGTGGTGTACTCAATACCCATAATTTTCATCATTGGGCAGATGAAAATCCTCATGCGTTTCGGGAATACGGTCACCAAAGAAAGTTTTCAGTTAATGTTTGGCTGGGTATAATAAATCACCGTGTGTCGTTGGGCCAATCTATCTGCCAAATCGACTTGATGCCAACGGGTATTTAAATGTATTAGAACAAGTTATTGACAAGATGCCATTGAATATACGCCGTAACATGTTTTACATGCATGATGGAGCTCCGGCACATTTTTCTCGTAATGTGAGAGAGTGGTTGGATGAACACTTCCCTGACAGGTGGATTCGTCGCGGTGGTCCTATCTTATGGCATGCAAGGTCTCCCGACCTAAATCCTTTAGACTTTTTTGTTTGGGGTTTCATAAAGGTGAAAGTTTACGCAACACCCCCACAACACGCTGACGAAGTTATAGGACGAATTAACGCGGCAGTATTAGAAATTACACCGGAAAAGCTTGAACAAGTAATACAGACAATACCTCGTAGATTGCAAATGTGTTTACAAACAGACGGATATCAATTTGAACATATGCGTAGTTAATAGTGTCGCTAATTTATTACAAGAGATGCGTTCGAAAAATCAAAACTACTAATTCTGTTTTAATAAAGCTTTCTTATTGCTTTTCCCTATGTATCATTTGTGTTATCCAATTTGTCATTTGTAATTCTGGTCTGTCAATTTTGACAGGTATTGTAACTACCATTACGGTAGTATGCGACTACAGTGTTGCCAAATGTATGTTACTTTCAAGTGGCTCCTGAAGACGCATCATATTTTACCATTTAGATTTTAGATTCAGAAATGAAGGAAGAATGTCGCTGCGTATAGCGTTTGCGACAATTTATACACACGTTGTATATATAATTTAACGTATTTAGCACCACCGCAATTCACATTTCTATCTTCGAGGCATGCACACAACTATTGCATTATTGGTAATCGTTCGAGTGTCACGTAACCAAATTCAGCCCACCCCAAAAATGACATCATATTTTTTAAAACGAATTTTCGCCTTAACATAAGTACTTACAAGATTTACCACAAATATTAAAATCCTTAATAAAAGAATTTATTTTCTTAATTCAAATATCTAATCCACTCTTTCGTTGCCTCTTTTATTTCTTAGATCGAAAAATTTGTTTCTTGGAGAAAATATATTTTTCTTAAAACAAGCCTTATAACCAAGAATATTATCGATTACAACCAAGTAAAATATTTGCTTCTATACAAGAATAATTTTTTATTTCAAATACAGATATATTTGAAAGAAGTAAAACTTTTTTAAAGAAATATATTTACTTAACTGAAGAAATCCTTTTTATGTGTGTGAGTATTAAAGTATTTTACTAATAAAATAAAAGAGTTTGTGAGAATCTGGACCTTCTCTCATTTCCATTAACGTAACCAACATGTGCTCACATAGAGTCAATCTTGAAGAATTAAGGCGGTGTACACATCCCTCTATTTTCGTAACACGAACTAAATCACTCTAATGCAACTCTCTGTCGAATATATTGAACATGAGATGGCGCTACTAGTACCATTCGCTTACTATTGTTGGGAAAAAGTTTTAAGTGACAATTTAGAACGTGATGGGTAGTTCTGAAAAGAGATGGTGCGTGTTTCGACTGTAAATATCTGGTAAACATATTCTTGGGAAATTCCTTGAATTATGATTTATGATTATACGTTTGGGGCGCTTGCCTAATACATCGCGGCGTGCGTATTCACTTTCTCTTATGCATTTGAATTGAAATACCGGGATACTAGTGATTTTATTGTTATTATTATACTAGTTACAGTTGACGGATTTTCGTGGTATCGAATATTTTGTGCACAAAATCTCTTCAAGATGGCGTAATGTTATTGTTTATGTTTTATAAATAAACGAAATTTGTTTTATTCAGATTATTTTATCTTTTTAATTTTGTATACTGTTTATTAGATAACTAGTTCGTGTGTATTTCTGTGTGGTGTGTATAGTTATTGCGAAAGACATTAGATTGTTCCATCGTAACATACAGTTTTGCTTTTATTTGCTCTAAAGTGTGCAAAAGTAACTTCTTTCAATGAATAAAAAGTGATCAAAGACTGCAATACATTGTGCTGTGGAAACATGCTTCAATAATTCTAAAAAAACAAGATGTAGTTTTGTTTTCTTTCTGATAAATAAAATGTGGTAAATTCTTTACATATGTTTTCTATATCAAATATATTCATTTTCCATTTTGTATTATAGTGCTCTTACAGTGGACAGAGAAATGTAAAACAGTAGGATATTTATATAGACAAATTTATGAAAAACTGCTCGAATACTCTGAAAATACATTCCGAAGACTTGCAATTTAAACGCTTTAATAGATTATTAAAAAACAAATGTGACAAGGCCAATATATTCTAACAATGAATATTTTTCCATGATTTTTTTGTACCAACAAGTATTACATATCAATTAGGATATTGGAAACCTAAAAAGATTTGAACGGAGAATTTTGTTAGAAGTGGTAAAATGGTATAATTAAACAAATTAAATTATTAAAGCAGTGAATAAAACTTTTTTCTTGTTTTATTTATAATACATTATGCAGTTAACTTCTATGTCTCTGTAAGAACTTATAAAGCTATTTGCTTATAACTTCCACTACTAGTCATAATTCTTTTAAATATTTCAACGTCAAAGCAAACATCACATTAATAAAATAATATCTATTATGGTATACATATAATATAATACTTAAGATTATTTATTTCCTTATCGCTAGAAGATGCCCCTAAGTTCACTTTGTATTTGTAGGTCACGAAAGCGTGTCCACAAAACATCAGAGGTGCCAACAATTATGTCCTTACTGTTACACTGTGAAATACACATTTTACTCTTTAAGATTCAAGACGAAATAGTAGGATTTTTAAGATAAACTTTTTTAACATAATGTTTTTTTTCCACTGCAAAATTACAAAAAATAAAATAAAACCCCGCATTTTTTTTTTGCAATAAAACTCCAATTTCTATTTTAATTGAATAATATATTACACTGTAATTCCTCTAATATCTAATATCCTTTGCATAGTTTATAAGAAGAAATGAACAAGCTATTACAATACAATACATTCCGTCAGAGAATTGCGCTACAGAAACATATAAAAGCATGAAGTATTTCTAATTAATGACATTAAAACCATACTTTTTGGTGTGCCATCTATGTCACGAATGCCAAACTAAAGTAATATCTGTTGTAGCAGATATCTGTAAACTTCTCTTCTGTGTATCCCAATTTTGTTTTTCAAATTGTTTATCATAATTAGATTGTTTAATTAGCTACTCTTATGTTTATTTTATTTCTACAACAATTGCCGAGGGAAGCCATGCAATTTTATCTACATTTACAGCTCCACATTTAAATTTTTTGTTAATTTTCTACATCGCCTATTCATGCATGTTTGACTTTCTGTTATTAAACAATATATTTTAAGTATGCAATGGAAAATGTATCGTTTCACTCCGCATATTCATGGAGAGTGTGTAAATGCCCTTGTTTTCCAGAAAAACCGCCTATGTTGCGAAAATAACTTGAACAAAGTAACCCATGTTATACTGCCATTATGTTGGCGCGAAAGAGGTTTGTAAACGCCCCCTTAATTCAAAAAAGCTTAATCGCTCCCTTATATGGTAATGAAGCGATTAAGTTTTTTTCCTGGAATTTCATCGTCTCGTATAGGAGAAACTCTCGATGAAAGATTTAGTATGGCGCCATCTTAATGAACTCTACATCTCACTGCTTGTGATTTATTGGGATCTCCTCACTATTTAATCAGGACACTCCGTGTATAGCACACGCTTAGTACTATTGTCAAAACTCCATCCAATTTCAATGCATTATTTGCAGATGGCCAAGGAAAGACTCTTCGAAGCGTTCACGAAAGCCCAGCTGGGATTCTGGGTACAGAAGCCGTTCGAGCAAGACCAATTCGCCCTGCACTTCGTCAAAGAAGAAGTGGATCCCGAAACCGAGATCATGATCACTGATAACGGAATCTAGGCTAGTAGCATCAGCGATACAGCTTTTAACTCGTAACTGAAAACAATTTGAACGGTAGTGTCTCAGAGTGTATATATATATAAAACCGTCGATTTCTCTTTTTTAATTCTTCTTTCATGATCATTCCTCGCGCGATACGTGTGTTGTTCAGTTCGATTATGCCGTGCATAATGGAATTAGAACGGGGAATATACATATGTGATGATACATATTTGTAAGTATTAGACTAATTAAGAAAATGCAATTGTTAATTTAATGTAAGATTCGTCGATATGATCGAACTGTTTGAATTTGATAGGCAGGGAGAAACTAAACAGTATTTTAATAGGTTTTATCAAAATATGTCATTTTTTTTTCTTTGTTCTTAGTTTTTATTTCTACATTTAATTTTTTCATCCGCTACGGATACTACTAAGGAATTCATGTACAAATTTGATTAAAAGAGAAGAGAATACTAAAACTACGGTCTTTTATTATACTACGTTAGGCTTCAACTCCAAAAACTAATTCTTCCTCACTTTGGAGTTTACTATCTTCTCCAGCAACCAAAACGTTTCCATTTCTCCTTTGCCCTAGGAAATATTAATTTTTATTATTGACATTTCTATTGGAATAACAAGTGTTATAGTCTGTCCATAAGTATAACGATTTGACTTATTCACTAGCACTCGAACTTTAGAAAAGAAATGTTTACTCAATTTTCCGAGCGCGGGTGGTTCACAGGGACGTACTCACAAAGATTATTATACTAAAACTCTATTATAAAAACATTTATGTTCGATTTTAAATTATATATATTGATATGCGTACATATTGACTTACATTTTTAAGATGAATATATGTTTTACATTAAACATTAATCCAGGGGGATCCATCTTAATACCCAAGGTCAAACATTGTAGTAGTGTATCTTCCACCCGCAAAGCGCTAATGTAAATGCCGCCAAATCGCTACCGCGAAATTTCAAACTTTTTTAAATATGCATATTTACATTTATTTACAGGATATGTTAGAGGGCGCGTCTGCCTAGTATGCGTCATTAGCCTTTGCCAATTGCCATTTTGTATTCTTTTGTTATTTTAACGTTTGTGGTTATGTTTATTGTGTTATTTTAGAGCAGAAAAACAGCAGTTTGCGTTTTTTTGGAACAATTGTATTTTGAAGTTTTTGTAAGTGAATGGATATAATTGAGGGGTATTCTTAAACTATAAAAATGAATCATAAATTTTAGGTGTAGAATCTGTGGACGCGCTTTATACGATTTTGGAAGATTTATTATTTTTCGTAAGTACATACTTTTTGCTACCAAAGTGATGCATTAATTACAGAATTAAAAATTGATTATAGAAAATGGTTCTACAGTGTTGTGTGTCTGGATGTAGGAATACATCCAAAGAAGAAAAACTTCATCGATTTCCATATACCGATGAATTGGTGAGTTTTCTTTCTACTTTCTCAGTTGGATATATTTTTTTACATATGTTGCAATTTCAAGGTATATAATGAATGAATTAAGAGGATTGGCAATGCTAAACTAAAGATATTACCACCTCAAGAAGTTCACAAGAAATATCGAGTTTGCCATTTGCATTTCCATGAAATTTGTAAAATTGACCCAAAATATTATAGCAAGTCTGGCTTAAAGGAATGTAGTTTACCAACTGTAAATTTGCCAGGTGAGTGAAGAGCACTTCTATCAGAAGGAAAGAGGCAATATAACTTAAAATTTTTAGGTTTTACAATAGCGCCCACGCAGGAAAATTCTTTTATGAAATTGGATCATTATAAATTACTTGCAGGTAATTTTTACATGAGAATTGTTTTTTTTTAATATAGTTATATTTGTTGTCATAACTAGCAAGAAGTATTGATCCTTTTAAATTATTTTTCTGTTCGATTCTTTAATTATTAGTTACAGGTGTAATTTTAAATGCTATGTAATAATTAATACAAGAATGTATGTCGACAGTTTTATTTTATGTATATTTTTCTTTCCCTATTGTCTTTTACAATGTTTGCTATTTTCTCTTTTGTTGACTAGTTTTCATATCATGTAATGTTGAAAATAAAGTTCTATTATTATTATTGTTATTATTATTAAATTTAAAATTGTTCTTAATAATCTCGGAATTCACACCACTAAGCAATTAACTCATTAATAGCTCAAATGTCGACATAAGTTATATATATTTATATTATGTATCAATACTGCAATTAAATACTGCAACAACTCTAAAAAATTACAGATGAATTGCATACACTTATTGATTTTAAATAATATGTATTTAGATTGTACGCAATTCGAAATCTGTAATTTTTTAGTTGTTACAGTATTTAACTGTAGTATTGATAATATCAACTGTAGATCAGCGGTTCAAATTACGCGCGCTTTCAGTTAGTTTATCTTCCATCCGCGCCAGCGCTGTATTTGTACCTGTCTTCACTAAGATCGTTTAAATTACTGAAGTTTTGTACAGAAGAAAACCATCTATATTATCTATGCATTAATCTGGGTTCTTTGCCCTTATTTTATTATTTATTTTATACAGGGTGATTCAGGGAACGTATATTAATATGGCTTGAGGAAAACCCAAAGTTTTCACAAAAAATTATTTGGACGGATGAGTTCAAATTTACCAGAGAGGGTATTGTTTATAAACGCAACTGGCACTACTGGACACCGCAAAACCCTCGCTTCGTTCATGAGGCTAGCTTTCAAAATGTATGTAGCTTTGATGAATTTTGCTTAATGATAATGATAAATAGCAGACTATCTAACGAGAATATTTTCACCGTTATAGTACACCCCGTATACAGAGTGTTGATATCATCTTCCTTGTATTAAACGAACGGCGTAACACTATACAGGATGATTAACGGAACCCGTCCATTAAAAGTTTTTAACTTTGCAATGATATCTCGATTTTGAAACTTTGGAGTTAAGCATAATTGGCTATAATCTCTGTAGGAAAAATAATTTCATCTGTGTCGCACTTCCGATTACCCAGGTAACAATTTAAGGTTTACACAAGCCATTTTTAAGGTTGTTCCGACAAGGGAAAAAAGCTTGTCCGTAAGCTTGTCATGGACAAGGATGTGAGCTTGCTGCAAGGTTATGACAAGGTTGCTAGTTGACACAGGACAAGATTTTTCATAAGCTAAGAAAAGCATACGACAAGGTTTTCATAAGCTTGTCTGTAAAAGCATTTGACAAGATTTTCTATAAAAGCATATGACAAGGTTAGAATCACAAGGTTTTCATAAACTTGTCTGTAAAAGCATTTGACAAGGTTTTCATAGACTTGTCTATAAAAGCATATAACAAGGTTAGAATGACAAGGTTTTCATAAACTTGTCTGTAAAAGCATTTGACAAGATTAGAATGACAAGGTTTTCATAAACTTGTCCGTAAAAGCATATGACAAGGTTAGAATGACAATGTTGAGCAAAGCTTTAGAAAAAGGCTGTACAAACCTTGATAACAGCTTGCAACAATCAAAACAATATAGGAATTGGGTATTAATTTCTTCTTTTTCTTGGTTTCTAGATCATAAAAATGTGGAAATGTACATGAACAACGACGTTTCGCTTTAATTTCAAAAGCTTTTTCAAGATACATGTAAAAATATAAATAATTAAATACTAATTGAAAACTATGTGAACAAACCGCGTATACTTGAGCAGCTCAAGGACAATATCCGTGCAGAAATTCGAGCATTAACTCCTCACACCTTAACCATTGTAATGAACAATGCAATCGAAAGAGCACGACATTGTAAGGCCGCAAATAGAAGTCATTTAAGGGAAGTTGTTTTCCATACATAATCTCCATATGTTAAACATTGACTGTATGGAGTATCAATGGTATTGGTTTACAACTAACAAAGTTATTTAAGTGTTAAATCCTACTCTGCCTTCTGGCCCACCCTGTATATCAGTTAAAATTTCGTTGTTTATTTTCGGTTCATAAGATTTAAATTATATTAAATGAAACATAATTATTCTTGGCATATCAGGTAGTGGTAATACTATCTACCAGTTAAA
This sequence comes from Protaetia brevitarsis, assembly GCA_004143645.1. Lineage (NCBI taxonomy): Eukaryota > Metazoa > Arthropoda > Insecta > Coleoptera > Scarabaeidae > Protaetia > Protaetia brevitarsis. Next base: position 18,975 of record RXPK01002160.1, read on the forward strand.
TCGTTAGATCTATGGACAGACTATACAGTATTTACCTTCACTTTAACCATTCCTCTAGATTCAAACTTGTACTCTCCTTCTGGTAATAATTTCTTGGTGTATTTAGAGACATTAATTTTTCCTGGCTGTGGAAGGAGTAAAAAAAGTATAATCAAGATTGGTTTGGTAATGTATTCGAGAACTAAATAGTCTAAGCTAACAGACTGCAATTTCTGCGAGTATTCGACAATCGAAGGAAACGAAAAAGCCGATGAATTAGCAAGGTAAGCAGGTAAGAAGTTGGGAATACTGGGATAAAAGTTACGTATTTCACCGTTTAAGACGCTATGTTAGCGGCCTCTCTTTTTGAACACTTTTGAACGGCTTGTTTATTATGTCTTTTAATGCATTTGCATTCCATAATTATACCTATACCAAGAGCTCACTTTCGACCTGTCGATTGCCGTAACATGATAAAAGAAGGATGCAAAATATGATCTCTAGTATTTGTTAACAAAGTCGAGAAATACGCATGCTATTCTGCTGAGCGGTTGTGTCAGATATACGCGTCGATTTACCATCTTTGATCCGCATGTTATGTTCTCTACCCTTGTCTAACTACTACAAAATACACACAGAAAAACGTTTTCTATTGTCAAGTACATCTGTGTTCTTACACATTTTTACTAAATGTAAGATAGTATATATTTTCTTTATTTTAGAGAATTTACTGGATCCAAATTAATAGGTGTCCTTAAATATAATAAATTATTTTCTTGAAATTTTACTAATATCAAAACAAAATTTATTTGTGGCAAAAAATTAAAAAAACACAGAATCATGTTTGCTTGCTTCTCTTTTTTTTGTGTATTTTTTCTAGACGTTCACAATCAGGTTTTTGCAATTACAGCGCAATCTGTCACGAATCGAAAAAAGTTTCAAACAAAAACTACTGGGGGTGGGGTGTAGAATTGAGGTGGGGGGTCGAGTTCGGAAACATTCAGCGATGTATAACAAATCTTATTAAGATCTTTTTTTGATTTGATGCAGTGTTTTAGAGATATTCCGTTGTCTCAAGATAAAAAAAAACTCACCCTGTATATGAAAACTATGAGTGGATGTGCGGATGTTCACTAACAAATAAATTAGTTTGCTTTATCGGCTTAATTTTTAAGAAAGAGGCGTAGAATAAACAAGGATTGAATGATTTAAAGCATATCGCAGAGAGGGCAAAGAAACACGAAAATTCCGTTTCTCACTTGAAAGCATGCGTGGATTTTAATTGGATGAATATAGTAGATAGAATAGAAGCAGGGTATATTTCAATAGAAGTAAATATCTGGAGATTATACTTGACCAAAGACTGAATAGACTAATAGAATTACCCAAAAAAGCAACAATGGAATCCTGCCAAAGACTATTTCGGAAGCCTTGGCGACTACAATCGAAGATGGTATATTGGTTATCACTACACTTACCAAGCTAGTAGATTGCATTCTTGATGCGGTATTCACAGTATCACCGAAGAAACAATACCGAGGTACTTTCATTCCCACGACGCCAGCAACCGCAGGTCCAGAATTTATACCTAGCAGAAGAAAAAAAAGATACTTCGGAAATAGCTTTACATGTAGGACAAGGCGCTAGATTTTAGTAGCTAAACGACACTTTATTATACGAAATAGTAACAATCCGAGACGAACATTAAATGGTGGCAAATCAACTACAGCGCTATTTTTTTCAGATCTTGCTTATTGTTTGTTCATGAGGTTGTCAGAAACATGCCTCTCGTTATAACGTTGGTTATACGCTATACATATACCTATGTCTGTTTCTATTTTAAAGCGGTGCGCTCTTTCCTACTCTCTACTTTCCTATACTCTAGTTAAATTTTGACGATTACAGTATACTTTTTCCAATGATACATAGCTCTTACGGGAGGTAGTCGAGAAGGATGCCAAAGATGGGTAGAGTACTTTAGTGAAGTATTTAAAGAAGGGGAGGAAGAAGAAGAAACGGAAATGGAGAAAAGATAAAAAGTAAATGAAGAGAAACCACCAAGTAAAGAAAAAGTAAGAAAAATTATTAAATTATTTAAAAGTGGTAAAACACCGGGAGAAAATGGGTTAACGGCGGAGATGTTGCAGAAGGAGAAAATAAACTAGAAGAGGAATTATATAAAATAATAGTGGAGGAATGGGCTAAAGAGATCATGCCAAAAAAATGGAATGAAACATTAATCTGCCCAATATTTAAGAAAGGAGATCTACTAGAATGTAAGAATTATCGGGGAATAGTACTCTTAGACATTGCTTATAAGACACTGGCTATAAAAAAAACAGGCTTAACGACATAATAGAAGCAAAGTTGGGAGAATACCAATGTGGGTTTCGGAAAGGTAGATCAGTTACAGACCAAATTTTTATATTGAAAGAAATCATGAACTATTGTATATACTATTGTATAGATCAGAAATTACCACTGCATCTGCTCTTCATAGACTTCCAGCAAGCATATGACAAAATAAAAAGATCAAAAGTATATGAAGCACTGAGGGAGCTAGGCATTCAGGAAAAGTTGGTAAGGCTAGTGAAAATGACGCTAAGGGAGACAGATTACAAGGTGCAGGTAAATGGATATACAGTGAAATTCCCCTTCGCGGACACCCCTCTTACACGGACACCTCCCTTAAACGGACAGTTTCTCATGGTCCCGACCGGCTCTCATATAATTTCCATTGTATTAACTCTTTCTTGGACGGACATTCTCTTGAACGGACGCGGACACGAGAAAATGTTCTCTTAACCGGACAAAAAATAAAATAAAAAGAAACGCCTTATCTTACTTTTTTTTTATCGAGAGTATTGCTATTGCATTTCTCAATCGCGCCGCGCGCCAATTTCGCTGGGACTTCCCCGAGTAAACCGGAGATTTACCGACTTTAATCTTTCGGTACAAACGCAGCCTATGTCGCGCATTTCTGCCTGGCGTGAATTAGGGACGTCCCCAAGTTGGTCGGGGATTTACCGTTCTTATTCTTTGGGTGCACGCTTTTGATTGAATCTGCATTCAATATTAGTCTGACGTCTATGCGGAAAAGACACAGTTGGCGACACATTCATTGTAGAAATGGCTCCAAATAGAAAAATTCTCACGCTTAAACAAAAAATTGAGATTGTTGAAGTTTACAATAAACAGAAATTAAGTGTAAGGAACTTATCCAAGCGTTTTAATATTGGAAAAACACAAGCTGCAGATATAATTAAACATAAAGAAATCCTTCTAAACAAATTGATGTCGAACAGCAATTTGAATGAAAAAAGAAGCTTTTTGACGGGTGATGGTACTAAAATTGACAAATTATGTTATGATTGGTTTACAGCAGCTCGCCATAAGGGGATTCCTTTAACAGGTATGCATATGATTTTTTTAGATAAGGGTTTCTTGTATTAATGCGTTGATTTTCTTTTCATATTAAATTCTAAATATGTATGTAGATAAAAGAGTGAGATTACCAATAGGTTTGTCGTGACAAAAACGCAAAAAAACTTATTTTTTTTTAGGTCCGCTAATACGATGTAAAGCAAGAGAAATAGCCGCTTCTTTGGGACATTTTACATTCAATGCTTCTTCTGGTTGGCTCAATAAATTTAGAATCCGTCACAATATAAGTTTTAAAGCGCTTTCGGGAGAGGGAGCTTCGGTTAATGCCGAAGATGTTTCATCGTTTTTAAAAAAATGTCCTTCTTTGATTAAGGGATATTCACCGAGAGACATCTATAATGCCGACGAGACAGGCCTGTATTTTAGGGCTCTACCCGACAAAACGCTCACATTAAAGAAGGAAAAATGTATTGGGGGTAAGTATCCCAAAGAGAGGTTTATAATTTTGCAATGTGCAAACATGGCGGGTGAAAAAGAAAAACTCCTCATCATTGGTAAGGCAGCTAAACCCAGAGCTTTTAAAAACATTAACATAAATAACCTGCCTGTAACTTGGAAATACAATAAGAAAGCTTGGATGACAGGACTCATTATGACAAAGTGGTTGCAAGACCTAGATTGGAAAATGGCTAAAGAAAAAAGAAACATCTTGTTATTTTTAGACAATGCGGGATCTCATCTGAAAGACGTTCGCTTAAATAATATAAAAATATTATTTTTACCCCCTAATTGTACATGAGCTTGTCAACCACTTGACCAGGGGATTATAAAGAATTTTAAAACTTATTATCGAAGTCTAATACTCAAACATCTGCTAGTAAACATTGAAACTGCTGGTACAGCTTTTGAGTTAATAAAGAAAATTACACCACTGAATGCAGTTTATTTGGCAAAAAACCGCAAAGCAGGATTTAATCATGCAAATATGCAAAGTGAAGACCAGTTAACTGAGGCTGATATATGTATCTGGCCTAGAAAATGATTTGCCTCTTAGTGTACTTTCAGATATCCTCAAAAATAAGAATTTATTGAAATTGACGGATAATGAAAACCTTAATGATTTTTTGAACGTAGATGAAGATTTGTATGTTGAATGAACCTCGATGAGGTTCCAGTGCCAACAGAAGCTATCCCAAATTATGATAAAGCTATTACCCTGACCAAGCAGCTCAAAAGTTTTGTCGAAAATTACGGAGATACAGAGTCTTTGGAGCTTCTTTCTAATTTAGAAATACGATTTCAAGACGCCATTTTAAAGAAAAAGAGAAGACAAACAACAATATATGAACTTTTGCGTCCTTAAAGTGACTATTCATTTCACTGTTTTGTATTACATACTACATCTATGTATCTATGTACATATTTTATTATACTTTGTATATATCTAAAGAAAATAAACTTTTTTTTCTTAAGTGTAAAGTTTCTTATTTATTTTAAAAACATTTATATACATATACTATTTAAATGTAACAGTTTCTTTAATATATTCATTTTTCGTTAAAACACGATTTTTGTTGTATCTACTACATATTTCTTTTCTGCGGACACCCCCTCCTGAACGGACATCTTCAGTTGGTCCAGTTGGTGTCCGTTCAAGGGAGATTTCACTGTATATCGGAGAGTTGGAGAGTTAAAAGAGGACTAAGACAAGGAGACCCTCTGTCAACGTTGCTCTTCAACGTAACACTACATAAGATTATTAGAGACTGTGGAGTAAGAACAGGTCGAACCATATACAACCAACAGGTACAAATTTTGGCATATGCGGATGATTTGGTAATTTTAACCAGAAACAAGGGAAAATTAAGGGATGTAATAAGAATAATAGAGCAAAGGACAAAAGAGCAGGGATTGATAAGAAGAAAATAAATAATAAATAAATGAAAAGAAGACGATATATATGAAGCTAAGTGAAACCCAAAACCCACAAAATGGATCGTTTGAATTTATATCAGAGGATGGGACACAATACAAATGTGAAGAATTTGGGCAATTTACCTTTCTGGGGGTAACCATGACAAATAAAGGAGAAAAAAGGATGGAATACAAGAAAGAATATCAGAAGCAATGAGATGTTTAGCAGGGGTAGGAAGATGTTTAGATCGAAGTGGGTAACGAGAAAGTAAAAGTAAACATCTACAAAATAATTGTCAGACCAGTGGTGATGTATAGTGGTGAACTATGCAAGGCCAGGCTACCGGACTCGAGGCCAACCAAGCAGGTTGTGGAGGAAGGCATATCAGGTAGAAGATCGAGGGGAAGACCAAGAACGAAATGGCTCAAAGAGATCTGATGGAAGTGTGGGTCAGAGGTTGGAAGAAACTGGTATGGAATAGAACAGAATGGAGAAGAAAGGGGGCGCAAGAGGCCTACTCGTTTCGGTAGTATACTATGAATACACATCTTTTTTTTAAACTAGTTAGACTATTCTATCGTTGTGCAACACTAAACTCTTGTACACGGTATATTTACCAATCCGGACATCAACCTCCGAACCTAAAACCCGACTAACTTCTTTGACCTTTTCAATCATGCATAAAGAAATATCCGCTATGTTTTTGGCGTGCATCTCCGTTCTTTCTGGCGCACCACTGCTCGCCATATATACTTGTCCGACAGTCTCGACCTATTAACGATAATAATCAAATGGTACAGTTACAAAGCATAATGGTCCTAATACACCACCTTGTAAACATCAAATTTATCAACGAGTTGATCGAAGGCAGAGTAAACTTCGTTCATATAAGACACCAATTCCATAGCATCTTGCACGGTGGACGAACTGAATCTAACCAGTTCGCAAAATAAGATGGTTACAGCATCGAAAGTCTACATAAAACGTATACAATTTTAAAATCGATTATTTTACCTATGAATAATACTAACTTCGCATGTACTCATGGGGGATTCACCTTTTCTCAAACGATCGGCGACAGTTTGTGGTATCATCGAATATAAGAGTTCGTCTCCTTTGCGCTTCCACTCATCCAGCAGCTGGTAGCTTTTTGCTAATTCGTCAGCTTTGTTTTCAGCTGCGTCGAACATCATTTCCAATCTGAAAACAAAAAAAGTTGTAGAAGAATTTAGTGAATTGCATATTAATACTTATACTTCGAATTATGTTGCCAGCCTGCTAACACCATCTCTTTGCTTAAACCGTGACTGTTTAAATCGTTTAAGTATAAACCTTGCTCTGGTAATTCATCCAAATTATTTATGCTTAAATGTAAATGGTTTTCGCTTTCATGAAGAATCAATTAGCGGACATATAGTAATTATCTGGTATTGGCCTATGTAAAGTTTCCCAATTTATAAAATATACAGGGTGTATGTATTGTAACGCTACAAGGTATCACACAGCCCGATATAAAAAAAAAATATAAAGCTTTCAATTAAATTATTAAAATCAATTTTTTAACATCCCAGTGTTGTTTATATTCATTACTTTTTAATCATAAGTGTGCCCCTCTCAAATGCTAGATGGCATGCAGGCGTAGAATTTCTGCCTGACAGAAGCTAGAGAACGCGCTAGCATTAAAAAACTTACGAATGGATAGTTCTTCTTCTTATTCTTCAGTACGGCAGTAGATGCTGAAGGAGAATGTTGCATGAATGTCCACTACTCCAATATTGATATTTACAGTGCTTAGTTTAAGCGGCATGAGGCTCTGGTATTTCAATTATGATCGACTTTGTACGATAAAGACAACATTCAAGTTCACACAAATAAGATTTTTATTTATAAAAAATTCGAAATGTGAAACCATGTAAAAACAACATAAATAAGGATATAATTATCTCAGGTAAGTTAAATGAGTTCGCATATTAAATAACAATTGCGTTTTAAATTAGTAATTCCACTTTTTGCAATATAAATTCATCATATTTAAACCTATATTGACATACGGTTGTGAAAGTTGGATCTTATAATCAAGCTAAGAGTAAAATACAAGCGTTGGAGATGAGGTATTTAAGAGCAGTTAAAGGGGTCACTCGAAGAGATAGAACAAAAAACGAGAAGATAAGAGAAGAATTAGGAGTATAGCCGATTTTAGAAAGCATAGAGAGTCAGAAATTGAAATGATTTGGGCATATGATACGCATGGAAGAGGAAAGACTAAAGAAAAGAGTATGGCTGGCAAGATCAAGACACAAACGAAAGAGAGGCAGGCCGAGAAAAACATGGGATTGTACAGTAGAAGAAAGTTTGAGAAAAAGAGGAATATCCTGGAATGAAGCAAGAAGAATGGCAAAAAAAAACAAGAAAGAATGGTCATCGTTTATCTATAATAAGAAATAAAAGTGTTGGTGTATAGAACGTTCAGTACGGCAATAGATACTGGAGGAGAATGTTGCTTGAATGTCTTCTACTCCAATATTGATATTTACAGTGCTTAGTTTAAGTGGGATAGTATGCTTGAGGCTCTAGTACTTCAATTATGATCAACTTTGTACGATAAAGACAACATTCAAGTTCACACAAATAAGATTTTTATTCATAAAAAGTTCGAAATGTGAAACCATGTAAAAACAACATAAATAAGGATATAATTATCTCAGGTAAGTTAAATGAGTTCGCATATTAAATAACAATTGCGTTTTAAATTAGTAATTCCACTTTTTGCAATATAAATTCATCATATTTAAACCTATATTGACATACGGTTGTGAAAGTTGGATCTTATAATCAAGCTAAGAGTAAAATACAAGCGTTGGAGATGAGGTATTTAAGAGCAGTTAAAGGGGTCACTCGAAGAGATAGAACAAAAAACGAGAAGATAAGAGAAGAATTAGGAGTATAGCCGATTTTAGAAAGCATAGAGAGTCAGAAATTGAAATGATTTGCGCATATGATACGCATGGAAGAGGAAAGACTAAAGAAAAGAGTATGGCTGGCAAGATCAAGACACAAACGAAAGAGAGGCAGGCCGAGAAAAACATGGGATTGTACAGTAGAAGAAAGTTTGAGAAAAAGAGGAATATCCTGGAATGAAGCAAGAAGAATGGCAAAAAAAAAAACAAGAAAGAATGGTCATCGTTTATCTATAATAAGAAATAAAAGTGTTGGTGTATAGAACGTTCAGTACGGCAATAGATACTGGAGGAGAATGTTGCTTGAATGTCTTCTACTCCAATATTGATATTTACAGTGCTTAGTTTAAGTGGGATAGTATGCTTGAGGCTCTAGTACTTCAATTATGATCAACTTTGTACGATAAAGACAACATTCAAGTTCACACAAATAAGATTTTTATTCATAAAAAGTTCGAAATGTGAAACCATGTAAAAACAACATAAATAAGGATATAATTATCTCAGGTAAGTTAAATGAGTTCGCATATTAAATAACAATTGCGTTTTAAATTAGTAATTCCACTTTTTGCAATATAAATTCATCATATTTAAACCTATATTGACATACGGTTGTGAAAGTTGGATCTTATAATCAAGCTAAGAGTAAAATACAAGCGTTGGAGATGAGGTATTTAAGAGCAGTTAAAGGGGTCACTCGATGAGATAGAACAAAAAACGAGAAGATAAGAGAAGAATTAGGAGTATAGCCGATTTTAGAAAGCATAGAGAGTCAGAAATTGAAATGATTTGCGCATATGATACGCATGGAAGAGGAAAGACTAAAGAAAAGAGTATGGCTGGCAAGATCAAGACACAACGAAAGAGAGGCAGGCCGAGAAAAACATGGGATTGTACAGTAGAAGAAAGTTTGAGAAAAAGAGGAATATCCTGGAATGAAGCAAGAAGAATGGCAAAAAAAAAACAAGAAAGAATGGTCATCGTTTATCTATAATAAGAAATAAAAGTGTTGGTGTATAGAACGTTCAGTACGGCAATAGATACTGGAGGAGAATGTTGCTTGAATGTCTTCTACTCCAATATTGATATTTACAGTGCTTAGTTTAAGTGGGATAGTATGCTTGAGGCTCTAGTACTTCAATTATGATCAACTTTGTACGATAAAGACAACATTCAAGTTCACACAAATAAGATTTCTATTCATAAAAAGTTCGAAATGTGAAACCATGTAAAAACAACATAAATAAGGATATAATTATCTCAGGTAAGTTAAATGAGTTCGCATATTAAATAACAATTGCGTTTTAAATTAGTAATTCCACTTTTTGCAATATAAATTCATCATATTTAAACCTATATTGACATACGGTTGTGAAAGTTGGATCTTATAATCAAGCTAAGAGTAAAATACAAGCGTTGGAGATGAGGTATTTAAGAGCATTAAGGGTAATCATACAACATTTTATGGTAAAAATTACTGAATATGCGGTTCGTGCTGTAAATACATCTTGACTAATAAAATTAGTACTACCATCTTATAAAAGTTTTCCATCACTGCTCGGAAACTGAAAATTCCTAATCAAATATATTTAAATAAAATTTCTAAGTATATTAAAATTTAGCTTATCATTAAATAATGCCTTGAAGGACTCGCCAAATGCAGCGGTCTCTTACATCACCTAGATGGTCTGACTGTTTACTGGTACATTTTATATCCTTTTCTTGTTATATCCTTATTATTTTTAAAATGCATAAAAGTAAAACTAGTACTTGTTTAGTTCAAGATCTCGATGCATTCACATTTTTTTTTTATATTTATTACGCCTTGGTTTCTTTTCGTCATTTAATCGTTTTCATTTCAAATAAGTAAGTATTTCAACTATAGGAAGCTCCGACTCAATAGAGAGAAGAAAATATATGATGCAACGCAAAGGCTAAACATCCCAAACAAATTAACTAGGCTAACAAAAATGACACTGACCGATATAGGGATCAAAATAGTGACAGAGGAAATATATTGCACAGTTTCGAGGGAAAGACGGGTGTTAGACAAGGGAACCCATTATCTACTAGTACTAGAAGCAGTTTTCAGAGATAGCGGAATACAAACACAATGGATCATATACCATATTAACAGTTAAGTAATGTGCTATGCCAGCCGATACAAAAAGCATTAATAATAGGGGGGTTAGAAACGGACGTGACTTCTGATGATGTCTTGCAACTAGCTGTCTACAGTTTCGGTGGAGGCGGAGGTGGAACATAAGACCATCTCGGTTAGTACGACGAGGATGCCCACAGGGGGGGTTTACATCCCACTTATGTGGAGCCTAATAGTAGATGAAACTCTTATGCGGACTGACGAATCTAGGCCTATCTTGTCAAGGGTATGCTGATTATATTGTCTCTATACGCCAAGAGACAAATTTGAGAAATACCCTCTGTGACATAGTAGTTCAAGGAGGATTGAAACTTCACGAGAAGATGGTGTCAATCGATGGGACTCAATGTGAACCCCACTAAGACAACCTAGTAGCATTTACCAGGAAAAGAAAATCCAATCTTAGGACCATAAAACTGGATGGGCAAAAATACGACTGGAGAGCGGGAAGTTTAATGTCTAGGCCTTACGCCTAGACAATAAACTTCTATGGAAAAACATGAAACTTGAAGTAACCAACAAGGCCAAAAGAGCTCTGGTGGTGTGCAGAAACCTTTGCTAGGGAAAATTGGGGATGCAACCCAAAAATACTGCTTTGGATGTATACAGCGATATTTGAGACCAATCATCACCTATGCATCAGTAGCATGGAGCAAAAGAACTATCTGGCCACCGACGAGAATTAATCTCTCGAAGTGCAAAGAATTAGCATGTGTATGCATAACGGGGGCTATGAGAACCTGCCCCAACAGCAACTATTGAAGTAGTATTGGCATCTTGCCCCCCTCCATATAGTAGTAGAGGGTGTGGCGAAAAGAACCGCACTAAGAATGGTCAAGGAGGAATGATTAGGCAATGGCCTCAATCTCCGACGGTGATCAAACCTGGGATATGCTCCGGGATGATATGTTAAAAAATTTAGCTTTGTGAAGGATCACCACAAAGCTAAGTAAGTAATAGAAAGCATCATGGATACTAGGCTACATATTTCGAAAGCTTGGGAAATATCCAATATATTTCAGGCGGAAATACACGCTTTGGAAGATGTAGATCAGTTCAATATGGATAGGAACTTTCGGAAGCAGGAGATTATCATCATGTCTGATAGTCAAGCAGCCATCAAGGCGCTGAGCTCATATGAAATCAGCTCCAAGATGGTCTAGGAATGCCTAGGGAAACTAAATGAGCTAGGCAAAAGAAATAAAGTAACCTCCTGTGGGTTCCGAGTCACAACAGGAGTGGAAGGAAACGAAATAACGGATAACCTCGCAAAAAAAGGGGCTGGAATGCCTTTTGTAGGGCCTGAACCTTCTGCGGGTTAAGTAGCAGTAGCAATACTGAAGAAACTAAAAATAGAAATGGAGCAGAGAAAAATCCAGTTATTGGGGAAATCTCCAGGAATGAGGCAAAGTAAAATTCTTCTGGAACTTATAGCCAGAAGAAGGTTTACAGAATGCATCAACCTGAGTAAGAACAAGTTTCGCATTTTTAACAGGAATACTTTCAGGCCATTGTAGACTGAAAGGACACCTGAGTAAGCTTGGATTGGAAAAAGATCCTGAATGCAGATTTTGTGGGGAACAGGATTAAACACCCATCCTCCTCCTCTCAAACTGCCGTAGGCACTTGTGCAACTCGAGGGCATTTCACTTGGACGCATGTGAAATCGAAGAGGGAGACTTACCTAGACTGGGCCCTCTGACATCCTAACACTTTCTAAAAGGAATAGGACTGGGAAGGCCAGCTGTAAAGCAGCAAGAAATAGGGGACACAATAGATCTTTTAGGTCGCAGTGTAACACCACCCTTTTACTTACATACATTACATACATGCAGACGGTACAGCACCAATAACCAGACCAAAAAAAGAACTCTAGAAAAATATTCAGCAAAATGGAAAATGCGACAAGGTTATATAGGCTAAAAATTAATGAAGATAAAACAAAGTACCTAATAATGAAACAAGCATCAACAAATGAACAAAGATATAGTAAGCAAAGTTTGCAAGCATTTTACAGTAAGAAATTAACAAATCAATGTATTTCTACTAATAATTTTTCCCAAGAAAAAATTTCTCCTCACGCAGGACCTACACACTCTCGTTTACCAGACGGACGCTCTACCAACTAAGCCAAGCGAATATGCAAAGTTTGCAAGCTTTTTCCAGTAAGAAATTAACAAATGAATGGATTTCTGCTAATAATTAAGAGGATTATTTGCCGTCCTGTCGGCCTTTACAGATCTAATATAGACGTAGGTCGATGTATCGCTCGAATCTATATGCTCCTCTCTGGCTTAATTGGTAGAGTGTTCGTCCGGTAAACGAGAGGTAGGAGGTTAGGGCATTAGTGAGGGTGTGTACTTAGCCACGACGCGAAACAGATATTAGAGATAATGGGTCGATCGAATGGTGGGAATTTTTTAGTAATGTTGCTAAAGAACTAGATAGGCTACGGCATGATATTTAAATAGTTAGTAGAGTAGCACGTTTATAAATGAATATTTTATGCTCTTTAGTGGTCGGAATTGGTGTTAAACTGTAAATATTTAAAATACAAATCTTTATTTAATTGCTCTTAGTTAGAATAATTAGGATTAAGTTATGATTAAGTATTGGAATAGGTACTGCTGTTGTTTTGTTTCTTTTTTTAGGTTATCATCTTTCCTGTTTCAACTTTCACAATGTGTGAAAAAGGGAGCAGTTACGCGAGAACGGCAAGGCTGTCGGAATTTGAGGAGACGTGGAAGGCTGCTTCTTCGGCACTCAGAAGGATAAATAATAATTTGTGGCTATCAGTAATAAGGTCTGGACTTCTTCCCAGATCCTCCCAGAGTAAGGTTTTTGCATGGTTTTCACTTACTCCGTGGCCATTGATTTTATATAAGTAATATTATATATAATCAGTGTCCTTGGCGAATGCTGGGAGATAACGAAAGTCGTTCATGGGCGCATTTTAATAATAACTGATAGCTGACTGATTTACAGTAGACTCGCGAGTTATGTGAACTAATCACATTTCACATATTTTATCATTTCTCAAAAATAGTATTCATATGGTCGCGAGGCTACTGTATTATATTTTTGTTATTAAAAATCATAGGGAAGTTATTTAGTTAGAGTAGGATCATTTCAATTGTTATGGAATCCATATAGTACTTAGAATAGGTAGCCTCGTGTAGTACCTTTTCAGGTGGAGCACGGGTTTAGGATGATTTGCTAAAATTTAGGTTCATAAATAAAGTGTGTATTACACTGAATTGAACCATCACGTTATCTATGGTTAAAGATGTGGTAACTGCGGCCTGTTTTAAACTCAACGGATCTATTTTTCGCGAAGAGATAAGTAATAATTGATTGATTTTAGTCCGGTAAAAAAATTGTTGCAAAAATGGAGAGTGGATCCATAATTTTATACAACTCGATTCAAATAAAGATTCTCTTGGTCACAGACCCGTGTATTAATAGACCAATACCAGATAAATGCCACACAACGCAGTACAAAACGCTTACATGGGGCAACACAAATAAATCACCGAATCCAAGTCTTCGACATACTTCATCTGCCCTTTCAACAATATATTTTTAGAACCTTTTGAGGAATAGGTGGCGGTATGTGAGCTTTAGAGGCATTATACGAAGTGGATTCTTCCGGCGTAGGTTCGTCACCTTTTGTCGGGTGTCTCATAAATTCAATTTCGAAAGTAATTTTCTTCAAGTGCAAAATCTGAAAGTCACATTCGATTTATACAATATTTGAGATGATTAAAATAGCTTATTACATTCTGCCATGTGAAAGGTACACCTTTTGGTCTCCGCAAATGAAAATATTCTGGGGCGTAAATACCCAAGAGGGATTCTTTCCCTTGCCAGACTGCCGGGATTTTACCACCGATTGCCGTGATTTTCATTTCTTTATTAAGAAGTATGCTGAATGGAAACAATTCTAGCAAGAAGTAAATCGGTACGGGGCTGAAGTGCTTCTCGTCGAAATATGCTTCTTTCTTCATTTGGTCAGTGATCTAGAAAGCAATGAGTTTCTAAAAAGGGACGCCTTTAATACTGTGTCCGTATTAACGTTAGAATGAAATTCTTATACATTCTGTATTTTATGACCTATGTAAACCTAGCACCCCACTTTGAAAAATTAACTTTTTTTCATAGATAATGTTAGTATTTGGTTTGTACTTCCATCCATTAATAATTAAGGACCTTCAAAAAAACAGTCGCACCCGACTTTGAGGTATCGAAAATTCGCTTTCGTAGTTCCCTTCAGAATCGTTTGTAGTGATTTTCTTTTCGTTTGTAGTTCAAAGATAAACAAATGGCGATAATTTAAACAAATCATCTAAAGGTGAATTTATTAATAAATGACATATCAAAAATCCGCGTTCGTAGTTCCCTTCAGAATCGTTTGTAGTTGTTTATAGTGTTATATATCTCAATTACTGACAAATTCACCTTTAGACAATTTGTTTAAATTATCGCCATTTGTTTATCTTTCAACTACAAACGGAAGGAAAATCACTACAAACAACTACAAACGATTCTAAAGGAAACTACGAAAGCGGGTTTTCGATATCTCAATTATTTTCTTGAATATTTATGTAATAGCCATTTTTTTTTTATATTTAGAGATTAATTTTTGTGGAATTATGGCTTCATTGAAACGAAATATATTTAGAAACTACGTTTCGACAATTTATTATCTTTTTCAAGCTTCCTAACTCCTCTCATCTACAATGCTCAATAAAGCTACTATTAAAATTACATAATGCAAAGATAATGATAATTAAAACTTACGTAATTAATTATTAGTTTCTATTACTTCTTTCTTTTTTTTTTCTCACAACATAAGTTGTTTGTCGAACATAAATTTAAGATTCCAATCGATTTAGATAAAAGCATTATCACAAAGAGGTGGAATGAATTAAAAGAGTATACCAATTTACCATTAACAGAATACTTAGCAACAATAGAAATTACCTTAACTTCCACATATTTCCAACATAATGATAAAGTTTACAAACAAATCGAAGGGTTAGCAATGGGAGCACCCATATCCAGTGTAATAGCACAACAATTAGTGTATATACAAAAAAAATAGTATATACAAAAAAATGGGTGCTGTATTAATCTGTAATTTAGTTTATACGTATTTAATATCTTGATTCCATTTTACAAAGTAGTTTTTTGTAGATAACATGAAGTAGCGACAACTTTCGTATACCGTAGGTTCGCGAATTTTTCCACGTGCTGTACTTTTTGGTCCCGCACATAGCAGCCTTCCCGCAGATTTTATTAAAATACAGCATATTAATCCTCAGAAAGGTTCAAGCATTCCAACGGTAAAAGAATTTTGTAAATCGGTGCAGTAGTTTTTGAGAAATTGAATTTTATTTATAACGCCCAGAGCGAACCGATTTTATTTTTCCGCATAATACCGCTACGCCATTGGTAAGTTAACCTTTGCCGAGGCCACAGTATAGAAATATGTCACTAATGACAGAACCCCATTTTATGAGTAAAATTCTTGTCCTATTTTAATGACCTTGATCACATTTGATGCTACGGAGTGCACGCCACGCGCATCCTATGCGTCTACCGGAAAATGTATTGAACATTTAAAATTGATCTCTATGCTTTATAGCGGAGGTTATGTCAGAGTTATATCATTATATTTATTATTGAATGGGTCGAAATTTAGTAGGATGCAAGAGAAAGAGTGGGTGTAAGAATATTAGCTGTGAATTATAAACATGCAATGTGCATATAACCAATTTATTTTGTAGAAATGTTTTAATAAATTGACATTTCGTTATTATTGATACTATAACCTATAATAATAACGCAACTGTAAGTAAACAAAATGTAGAAGTGAATTTATTTACCTGATCGCAAAATTTCCTATATATTCAAAATTATAAAATTGCATAAAATAAGCCACTTTATTTATAGTGGCATTTTTGATTTGAAATTTAGTGATATGCCTAGTTGATAGCACTTAATCTATTGAAAAATACCGATCTGTTAAATTTTCTATTGCTGTAATTTAATTATAATTAAATTAATTATATATAATTAACTAAAAGAAATTACCTATCATATGGAAACGTCGTTCTC
Source organism: Protaetia brevitarsis (assembly GCA_004143645.1). Taxonomy (NCBI): domain Eukaryota; kingdom Metazoa; phylum Arthropoda; class Insecta; order Coleoptera; family Scarabaeidae; genus Protaetia; species Protaetia brevitarsis. The sequence goes on from RXPK01002160.1 coordinate 35,491, forward strand.
CAATATTTTTACAAAATAATGTGAATTTTATTGTCTGGCGTCTCAGAAAAAAATATGCATTGTCTGGATTAGAAAGCTTTTATTATAACAGCAATCCATACACGATATACTGGATATTTTTGATTGGGCTTTTGCCAGTTAATTTCCAGGTAAGAGTAAACAGGTTAATATTGAAATACATAAGTAGTGAATAGTATTGGCTATGCCTATAGTATAGACAATGAAAAATATTACAAACAGAAAGTTTTCATTAGAGATTACATACAAATGGATTGGTCAGCAATTTATTCCAGCAACGAAAGGTAGCAAGTCGAAAGTTATTTACATATTGATATAATTGACAACTTTATGAAGTTATATGGCTTTGTCACTCCATTTTGTCAAGCTTTTTCTGCCGATTTCACACGTGCTACTGAACTGTGCTATGAATTTTTCCAAACACTTCAGTTGTGGTGACACTAATTCAAAATTATTACAAAATATTTTCTCTAATATTATGACATAAAAGAAAGGTGTTTTTAATTTTCCAAATTTCTGCTTATTCGCATGTTCACATGCCTTTAAATGGCAAAATAATGTTGAATCGTCTAATTGATAGTGTTGCTGGGAAAACGCTTCACAAATATCACAATTGTGAACATTTAAAACATTTCCATATTAAATATCCACAAACGTATCGCAACGAATTTTGCGAAAAAACTTAAATTGTAATTATTTCTCGCACTATTCTTGCAGTTGGGAGTATGCCAACGATTGTAACCAATGCAGGTAGTTGATCCAAATTCCTCTAGTTCCATCATCAAGCATCACAAATGATTGCTATGATGTATTGCTTACATTACAACCTTTAATAAAAAATGTTGATCTCTCGGGTACTTTTTATTGTAAACATTGAAGTGCACTTCGTACTTTAAAATACCTTTGCATAGTATGTGGTGTTATTAGTCCCATGGTTGTGAGTATTTTTGACATTTAAGTGTACAATTGATTATATTAAAATACTTATGAATGATCACTTAAAACTGACACAAAAAACGTATGTAAAACTGTCTATGAAAAAATAATAATAAAATGTGTGACTAATACACCGTACACGTAAACCAAGATTCACAAATAAGAGATCAAGAGAACAAACGAAATTTAAAAATAAAATGGGGGTGAACATCACAGCGACATAACCTAAGTGTGTAAACGTGGTATTTAATTTATCGTGATTGATACATACACATACATACGTGCTGCTATAAACACTAGCACCCCGCCAAAATTTTCTTGAATGAAATGCACGATCGTGCACGATTCACGTGCTGCGCAATACGATTTATTTATGACCGGCCACGCTCATTTTACTACGATTCGAAAAACGGACGAGAGCGGGAAGCCAATCTGTCTCTACTGTTATCTTTCTATACTGTGCCGAGGCGTCGTTCACGTCGAAATTTGAAACAGTTAGTCAAACACATACATATAATGCAAGCACACCGCAGCTGAGCCAGCAGAGCGACTGCGATTCAATGAATGCGCGCGCAATAGTGCCTGGCGTCTATCCGGTGCCTGCTAATAACCCTAAGTTTGCAGATAGAAGGGCTAAGCTACCGCAAAGTGAGTCAATTGGTGTCTCGTACTTTTAAACTCAAATTTTATTTTTATTTATAACCACATCAGATGTAGCAACATTATAATTATACAATACTTACGAAATCATTGTTGTCAAAATCCAAACGAAATTTTACCACTTGCATTTTCTGATCGTCATTTGTTGTCTCTATTACACGTACTTTGAGAGCCAACTTGAAGAAATCCTTGGCGATTTGCATCAACAAACCTATAACATCCGTGGAGTAGGGTACTATCAAGCGTCTCAATTGGTCGGTAGTTACCAGTTAAATATTGGGTGTATCCCTTTCGGCCACTTCTGTACACTAGGGCGCAGCCGTGGTTATCGATATCTATGACATACATAGACGGACTCTTCATTTTGGGGTACGTGAAGCAGAATTGGGAGTGAATATTGTCCACGCTTTCCAGAAAATCGGTAAAATATCGTCCTGTGGACTTGATAGTGATGTCGTAACTATGGTAAAGGAAGGAAGAAAAAGAAAATAGATATTTGATTTACGTGTATTCAATAATTGCAATATACAGTGTGTCGCATTTAGTATGAAGACACCTTTATATATTCTTTACTTGAAGGAGTGCAGATCTGATTTTTTGCACAGTCATATTATTTGAGGTACTGAACTAAAATGTGAAGTTGAAACTTAGCTTACTACGATCTCGCAAATAAGGTCATTTCTCGATAATTTGTTTCGCATACGAAATATCAAAAAAAGTTACAGGAAAAAGTTTCTCAGAGTGTTATTTTAACCCCGCATACCGAATTTCATGACAAAATTCACGTTTTTTATTTTTTTTTTTTTATATTTATGTTTAGTTTCTAATTTGATATTAGAGTGCTATTGAAGCGAAAAGTTTGACACTAGTGTCTAATTTAATGTCATTGTAATAAAACGTCAAGTTTACCGCAAAAAGTGCTAGTAATCAAAAAATTAAAATGCGATTGACTTTAGATTTAAAAAATCGAAATAATACGGTTGTTTGGTGATTTTGCTCGTAGTGGCAGAGAGGTTAGTAGTATGCTAGTATCAAATTAAAAACTGACCTTGCAATAATTTGTGTGTATTTAATTGGACATTAAATTAAACACAATATCAACAATCTTTTTGCTTCAGTATTACTCCAATATCGAGTTGGACACTAAACCTCTAAATATTAAAAAACGTGAATTTTGTCATAAAATTCGACATATGGGGTTAAAATAACATTCTAAGAAACTTTTGCCTGTAACTTTTTTTTTGATATTACGTACGCGAAGCAAAATATTGAAAATTGGTGCTATTTGTGAAGTCGTAGTAGGCTGAGCTTCAAATTAGCATTTCAGTTGGGTATACCAAAAAATGTGACTCGACAATCTCTAAGATTGCGCTAAAAATCAAACCTATACTCCTACAAGTAAAGAAAATATAAGGGTGCCTTCATACTAACGGCTATTTGCACCGGTTATACTTAAGCTTAACTTAAGACTTAAGTAGTCCTAAACTATGATTTCGTTTTGCACCACTGTTTAAAGGAGCAATTAAGTGTTATTCAAAATAAGCCGAAGATTTGCCCGGCTTAAGGTCCAGTTAACCTCACTTTTGGTTTCAAATGACAAGTATTGCGGCAAGTGAAAGAAGATTTTTATTTGTTGTATTACGGTGTTTTCGTTATTGTTGTGGACATATTTATTATTTGTACATTTTTGAAAAAAAATGGCACGTAATATCTTAATAAATAACATAATGTTTGAAGATGATGATGAATTGGACGAGTTAAATATAATTTTTTGTGGTATATCTAGACAAGTAAATGAAAGGACAGAATATTTTCATACGTTTGACGAACTTACATTTTTCCGGCGATTTAGGGTAACCAAATGTACAACATTATTTATACTAAACCTGATTGAAGCTGAAATTTAATATCCTTGATGTGTGAGTAGGTATAAAAAATAATTTTAATGTTGTTAATATTCCTGAGACTGACCTGACAACAATAATGAAAACTCGTATCAAGAATTAAAAGTCAACATTCTCCTTCTTTCTGTGTGTTTCTGTCAAAAACTTACAAGTTACAAGTCATTTTCACACTGTCTGACACTGTTGCCATCCGCTTTCAATACTTAGCTAAGCCACAGAATATCTAACAACCAGAACATCAACTTGGCTTGGCGGGAAGGGTTCGCGCATTCTCATCGCGCAGCTTGACCCGCCATTAAATCGGGCGAGAACTTGTGGTTCCGGCTATGTTCGCTCTTTGCATTAGGCACACGTCGCTGACTTCAAGTTTATATTCGTATGTTAATTTAGATAGTGTTATCAAGTGCAAGTCGATAAAATATGAAAATAATGGAAAAGAAAGTAAAATAATTGTAAAAATAAGCGATATTCTTTCATTTTATCGTAGATATGTATCATATTCTCGAAATTCACTTCAGTTAGGTCCTGTCAGGCACGGAATTTTATCGAAGTCGACTCAGACTTCTCGCCCAAGACACTGACATCAAGGTCACGAAATTTTGCCCACTCAGATCAAAAGAGCCGACAAAGAGTTTGCATTCTGGTTGTTACGATATTCTGTGGCTAAGCTTTATTCCTAGTTTCGACGGTACAAAACATATTCACCTTAAGGTTCACCTTAAGCTGAGCCTCTACTTAACTAAGTTTGTTATTAGGGAAAAACTGGTGCAAATAACTGTTAAAGGTGCTCGCCGAGCATCAACGATTACTTCAATAGTAGTCTCATTATTTGCCGGCGAAAACAATATATAGGCTGATTCATATTAAGTGCGTAGCATTGCTATATCTGTTGTTATTGATTCTAGAAAATAGGTTAAATTAGCAAAGTATTAGTGTTTTTAACGCTTCTTCCAATTTAAATAAAATATATATGTCAAAATTGCTGGAAATGCGTCATTCAATTGTTTTTTCTTATATTGCATATTAATCAGCGTTAAAAACCCTAATACTTTGCTAATTTAACCTACTTTCTAGAATCAATAATAACAGAAACAGCAAGGCTGCGCACTTAATTTAAATCAGCCTGTATGCTTACATTCCATCATGTGATGATAAAATATGTATACATATAACAGATGTTCATCTAAAAACGTCATCAAGTAGCCTATAATTTTTTGTAAATAATTCAAGGTATGTCTTAGCCAATGGCGTAGCTAAAATTTTCAACGCCCGGGGACATCTGAAGATTTTGCGCCCCGTCCTGTTTGCCAAAGTATTAAGAATGAAAAACATTTCGTGCTAAAATGTCTAGCATCAATTTGGCACTGCCTGGATGCTGCTGGAGTTTCTATACACTTGACACTTGCTTTATACGGCATGTCGAATCATACAAATTTACATTGAATTGAATGTTGCACCAAATTAAAAAAAAAACTCCAAACTGTGGTACTGGTAATGCTGTAAACTGAGAAGTTTACAAAGTGTAGCAAATTCTCCAGATTCCGGTAAGTAGCGACATTCATGACGTTGAGAACATGAGCAATCAATGATACAAGATATAAGGTAATGCTCTTGCGACATCTAGATTGTACTATTTGAGGGCCATACAGTACTACCAATCCAAGAATTTAATAGATATTACCAACTTAAAGAAAATTAAACTCCCATTTTTTTTAAATCTATCCTCTTAAATCAATAAACTGTTTTTTTGCATCAATCAAATTTGCATTGAAAGAAAATTTTAGATAATTCACATTTTTTAAATGTAATTTGCAATTGAATGATAAATCGTTATTGCTTTGTGATGAGCGATTCTGTTGATGTTAAGTATTTTTTGCCTTTTGTATAACATTTTATGTTTGCTTATTTTAGTGCAATGAAGGCAAATAAAGCATTTAATGTTACAAGCTTTACTTTAATTGGACATTACACTTCTTCAGCTCTTACCTTCATACTTTGTACTTACACGTACTAACATTTCACAATTGTAAAGTGGTTCATATTTTTTTTTCAATGGCAAATCTATTAGTCTGGTACAAACATTATTGCAGACAGTGTTGGAATAAAAAAAATGAGAGAATTAATTAAACGATTTGTAGAGTGCAGTGTTTATTTTTCCTTTTTTACACATTTCAATTCTTTTTATTCTACTCCCTCAAACGAATGAAAGTCACTCAAGAATTTCCATTACAACGTTTATACACAGTTTATCCACACAAAACCTAAAACGAATTATAACACGTAACTAAAATCACTATACACGTAAATCGAAAATTACTACAAGTCATAAGAGGACACAAAACATTAAATAAAAACTAAATAAAGTGTTCTAATCGATGTAAAAATAAACTGAAACTTGTTAAAATAAATATAGTAATTGGTAAATACATTCAACAACAATGGCGACAGCCGAGTGATGACGTATCTGAGGGCCAATGGCGCGAAAAAAGACGAGTTTGGTTTTCAGATGAGCATACCTTATTTTCTTGTATCATGAGAACTACTTTCTAGACACGTCAAAACGATAGTAATGGAGGACACAGCGTGACACAGCTGATTACAACCTGGTTTATATCAAAACTAAATAGCACAAAACTATTAACCAAATGATTATACAACTGAAATAACTAATAAGATGTGAAATACTACTTTAAAAAGCTTAATAGGTCGGTTTTTAACGAAGCAAACATGTTCTTTAAAATAATTTTGAGTGATTTTAACTTTGACACTTGTCAACGTGACATTCATTTAAATTAGATTGATATTTCGCTGTCACAATCCTGCAACCGAAGGGTAAGCAATTTTCCCAGAAAAGTCCGGTAAGTGGCGCCAGCAGTGAACACGTGCAACTCATGATTCAACAGGCCGTATAAAGAAGTCATCAAGTAGGTCGTGCTATATACATGCTATATACCATAATTTGTATCACGCCAGTGATGGTTATCGTGTCTATTAAATATACCAGCACTGTTAACATGGGGTTCGTCATTCCGTATAATGTAATTTTTAAAATGTCTGTTGCGTGCAGGTGTCTTACTAACAATAAGTAACAAATTTTTTTTCCTATTATTTCCATCGCTAAATACTCAAATTGATTAGCTTGAATCTTATAGGGCTTGTGCCATAATTTTTTAAAATGCGAAAATTGTTTTTTAAAAGTTTTTATAACCTCTCTTGGAAAAGTTATTGCAGAATATAAGGACATAACTATATATTGGATATTTGAAAACAATAATGGCAATGAACGATAATACAACTGTCTGACTTTTTAAATTTTATATATATGATAAAAAAATTATAAGGCCTAATAGAAATTGAGAAAAAAAGATATTTTTTTTTTAATATCTTGAAGACGGTAAGATAAATTATTTATTTTACCAATGTTTTTATCTCGAAAGAGCAGCACTCGACATTATGTGAATGATATAGCATACCCTAATTTGGAAAAATATCTCACAAAGCAACGCCCAAAGAAATCCATGAAGCTGTCATAAGAAGCACCGATCCTTTAGCACAAGCAGTTGCCAGATCACTCATCGTGGCATCTGGATAGACTTGATGCGTTGTGAAAACGGAAAATTTACAATTCGCTTCCTCCAGAACCTTTTTCCAGATTGCTTCACCGTATTCCAGCTAAAAAAAATATGGATTAGATTACCACATTATAGAATTTCATAAAAGTTTTTAGATTATTTAAAGTGATTTAACAGTTTTGAAGGGTGCTGAATCCGAAAATGATAATTGGGAGGGTACCTCCCCCCACTTCAAAACTCAGAAAGGCAATAATGATTTTTCGGTAACAAGATCTGGGACTTCTTCCCAAATCCTGCTCCCGGAGTTTTTGCAATGGGCAATGGTTTTCCCTCATTCCTTGGCGACAGGAACATAGCTAGAGGGGGAAGGGAGGAGGGGAGGAGAGTGGCTAAGAATTACATTCTTCAAAACTAGTTTATTTATCTCACAATGAGTATATTTTTATGTGTAACACTCGCGTTCCTTTATTTTACTATATCTTAGAACTTATTCTTTATCGCGTATCCCGTACGTTGCTTCTCCCTTCATAACTTCGTACTACGAACTTCCCTCCAATTTTTACAGTCGTGCCAATCTACTTTCTTTACACGTACATTGACGTGCAGTAGACGGGTCTCTCAAGATATGCCAAATTTCGCGCGAATAAGTCATATATCGCGGATCGTATGGGATCGTAGCCGTAGAGTTCATTGCAATAGAGAATGGTACATGACGTCATATGCGCAATGAACGAATATTGGTAGCCGATGCCTCATTACTAGGTAGCAAACAGTGGTAGCTGATAAAGGAGTGTAATTGACGCCAGGCTTCGCGCAGTTTTTAGTGACGACATGTACCATTCTCTATTGCAGCGGACTCTATCTTCGATCGTGGCCATAGACCATTAAGGATAGATAGAGAAATCAGTATTCACATAATTGCGAGGCTACTGTATTATATTTTTGTTATTGACAATCATAGGGAAATTATTTAGTTAGAGTCAGGAAGCAATTCAATTCATAGTCCCACTTGAAAGTAATGTTGCAGATATCCCAGTTAAACTTATTACATTATTTACTAGACAGCGATGTTAAACAAAAACATGTTACGTGAATTTTGCAAGCAACATTAAATAATGATAGAAATATTGCCAGGCCTTACAGTAAATTTCAAATGTAATCAGGAAAAATATTTTAAACAATGTTACAAAACAAAGACTTCATTGTTGTCAGAAATGTTGAGGTAATATTTAGTTGTAACATTGCCATATTTACAAAGGGTGAATTACAAGCAATGTTATTAACATTTGCGCTTTGTAACATTAACAATTACTTTTTATAAAGTGTAAGATAGGTACGTATGTTTCTGCAAATATAGAATCTTGAAAACACAAAACTAATTGGAGCAAATTTTCTCTATAAAGTAAATAATGGTGATGAAATTTTTTAACATTTTTGTTAGCTATTAATATCTGTTAATGGGGTTGTGGTTGCGCATTGCGCACTTTAAAAGTTAGTATCGCTTTTGCCATCACAAGTTTTTTTCGTACGCGCTATACACGAGTTGGCGTGAACCTGTGAACCCCTCTTTCACAATATTACGGTAATCGTGACTGAACAGGCGTGGATAGGACATCTTGGCGATGGCTGTCGCAATTTTTTGATTGAGAAAATTCCGTCAATAATGAATCAACATTCATCAGTTTGTATTTATAATGCTAAAGTGGTATGTCGATCCTTTCAAATTCATCGAAGATCTTTTAAGACAGATATGTATTATGTATATCATAACCTATATATGTTATAGTAAGACCTCCTGTTGTGCTATAGGTCATGAGCATTGGTCACGTAATATTTTAGAATTGTAGTAATTCTTGATCAAATACAAAATTTTACATATAATTATAAACAGACTTTTCTGATCTCTATTTTTGACGGGGCCTTTTTTTTTAATTTCAGAGAGAAATAGAAGAAATTTGTACTCACAGATACAGAATACGAAAAATTGTCATGGAATGGTTTCGTTATGCAAACAAAGAGATTTGATGGAAAAACAGCAAAATGTTCAAAGATAAAATGCATTCGGGCGTTTTTGTTATGTGTTGTGAGTTTTGTTTAGATCTATTGATGTTAATTTATGTGCCCATAATCTGTTCCAATACTGAAGTTTATTAAAATGGAATTTAATATACTTTTTTTTTAATCGAATAAATGCCTGTATTGTCTTTCTGTAGCAGCATTTTACTTTTAATAATTATTATTATTATTTTCGGTTACTTATACTATTTATATATTATTCATAGTATTACTATTTAGTTTTTACATAGAACATATGATATATGATTGACCATTTTGAATTATCTGCAAAAATAACTACAAAAAAAAGACTATAATTTATATTATAAAAATGTCTTATCCATTATATTTTTCTGGCATTAATGTTTAATGTTAATATTGTAATTTTAGTAAGTGAGATAAATTCGTATAACAGAGAGGCCCGATCATCGAGTTAACATGAAATTATAAAATTAACATTGAATTTCAATAAGACTGATTGAGATTCCGTTTTATATTAATTAAATAAACCTCTCGATAAACCTCAACATCATGTTTTCTTGTATAATGCAGCAAAACTTTTGGAGTAGAATAAAGATCCTAATAGAAACATTAGTGTAGTATATTTTTAGAAATATTTAATTGCCACACTGTATCAATATTTCTCTTTAACATATGAGAATGTTACGGAAGAGCTTCTTCAACTTAATCGTCATGTTTAATAATGTTATCGAAACCCGTATTAACTTTACTGGAAATATTTGTTTCGTACATCTTAGGCGGCTTAATCAGTCGTAGAAATGGTACTGCATGTGGTACTTGATAGTATTTTTGGAATTCGCGTTTTACATTTATAACTTATCGTCATGTTATTTGCCAAGTGGGATATATTTATAGTAAAACCTACCTGTTGTGCTATAAGGATGAAGCAATGTCACGTAATGTCATTCTTAGAATTGATAGTAATTCTTGATCAAATACAAATTTTACAATAATTATAAACAGTTTTATATATAAAATATGCGGCTTATCCTCTATTTTCATATAAATAAAATAGTTTTTCTGATCGCTATTTTTCACGGTTTTTTTTTTATTTTCAGAGAGAATTAGAAGAAATATTGTACTCACAGATACAGAATACGAAATAACTGTCATGGAATGGTTTCGTTATGCAAAACAAAGATTGATAGAAAAACAGCAAAATGTTCAAAGGAATAAAATGCATTCGGGGCGTTTTTTTTATGTGTTGTAAGTTTTTGTTTTAGATTCTATTCATGTTAATTTATGTGCCCCATAATCTTTTCCAATACTGAAGTTTTTTAAATGGAATTTAATGTACTTTTTTTTATCAATAAATACCTTTATTGTCTTCTGTAAGCAGCATTTTACTTTTTAAAGTATTTATTAATGTATTTCGTTTACTTAAATAGCTATTTATAATATTATTCATAGTATTACTATTTAGTTTTTACATGAAACTATATGATATATGATTGACCATTTTAATGTATCTTCAAAAATAACTACAAAAAAGACTTATAATGTTATATTATAAAAATGTCTTATCCATTATATTTTTCTGGCATTAATGTTTAATCAATTAAATAGAAGGTAAATCGAGCACTGTGAGATATACTGATAACTAACAGGAAATACCAATAAACTTCGGTCTCACAAATTCTTTCCTGTTAGTTATAATGTTTAATTGTTAATATTGTATTTTTTAGTGAGTGAAGATAAATTCGTATAAACAGAGGGGCCGATCTATCGAGTTGTTAACATGAAATTATAATATTAACATTTGAATTTCAATAAGACTGATTGATATTCCGTTTTATATTAATTAATATAACCTCTCGATAAACCTCAACAGCATGTTTCTTGTATAATGCAGCAAGAACTTTTGGAGTAAATAAAAGATCGTAATAGAAACATTAGTGTAGATATATTTATAGAAACATTTAATTGCCACACTGTATCAATATTTCTCTTTAACATATGAGAAATGTTACGAAAGAGCTATACTTCAACATTAATCGTCATGTTAAAGCAATGTTACTCGAAGACCTCGTATTAACATTACTGGGAAATATTGTTTCGTAAAATCGCTTAGGCGGACATTAAGAAAGTAGAAATGTTACTACATGTGATACATTGTATATGTTTTTGTAACATTTCGCGTTACAAGATAACATTTAGACGACGTTATAGTCATGTTAATTTGCCAAGTGGGTATCTGTGGGCCCAGCCCTAATCAACGAATATCCGTAAGCCTGGGGATGCATGCAACGGTCTTCCAGGCAGTGGTATTCGCCCTTGCAGCCTGTGCGGAAATAATTGCAAAAGGGGCTACATGAAGAGGGAAATAAATATGACTGACAGCCAGGTTGGTATCAAAGCAGTCTCGAACTCTGTAACTCGGTTAAAAACTAGTAAGAAATCAATACACTGACTGGCACAAGACCACACCGTGTAGTCTCACACGGTGTCTCTGGTTTGGGTGCCGGATCATAACGATATAATAATGTAATAATCGACGAACTAGCCAAGGAGGGCTCTAACAAACACTTCATAGGTCCAGGAGATCTGGACCTAGTTGCATAAAGAAAGTACAAAGAAATGGAGGTCGACTGAAGGTCAGCTCCATTCTAAAGCCCTAATAGGGGATTGGGATGCTAGATTCTCTGATAACCTACTCAGACGCAGCAAGAAAGAAGCTAAAACCATTACTGGGGTGGTAGCATCTATACAACACAGGCCGTGTAAGCGAACCGTGGTGTAGAAAATGCGAACTACAGGAGGAAACGAGTTTACATGTAATCTGCACTTGTGAGGAACTTAAGGTACTTAGGCGGAAGTACTTCGGGAGGGATCTATTGGAGCCCTCGAAGGTCCTCAAGTTTCCACTGGGCAAGATACTGGGCTTTATAGAGAACACTAAGCTACTCGAGTGAAGTAAGAGATTTAATAGGGGCGCACAGTGGTCCCAAATCCCGAAAAGCTGGCCAAAATATGAAGCTACTATTTGATTCTGGCGAAACTCGGTATATGAGGGTTTTGCAAGTCGCTTATTACCAATATGAAGGGCATTTTTTGAAAAAACAAAATGGCGAATCTAAAATGGCGGACTACTTAGTGCAAAACTGCATGTATATTCATGAAACTCGGTATATGAGGGTTTCTCAAGTCGCTGATTACCAATATAATGGCAGTTTTGAAGAAACAAAATGGCGGATTCAAAACGTCGGACTTATTAATATAAAACTGCATTTATATTCACGAAACTCGGTATATGAGGGTTTTTCAAGCCGCTGATTACCAATATGATGGCAATTTTTGGAAAAACAAAATGGCAGGTTCAAAATGTCGGACTTATTTAATATAAAACTGCATTTTTATTCACGAAACAGTCAGAAATGGAAGATCTACCACAAATATTACCAATTATTTCTATATTCATAAGTACACATAATATGTTAAATGCCCATTTTTTCCAAAACTGTCTCATGAATTTACCACATACGTATGTCGTGTAGCGCAAGGACCGCAACAAGATATGACTACAAAATATGGCCACCTATTCCTGTATACTGTTTTTGATGTATCATTCGTTGTAGCGGTAGATATTTTTACATTTTCCTTCAAACAACATATTTCACTTGATTTTTCTGGCATCATTACACAAAATCTAGCATAAAAACCTTAGAGGCACCTATGGGCAGCCAACTACTTGATATGTTTTAGAGAAACATTCAATTAACAGCCTACAATTTGTTTCGAGGCAAGATCCATCAAGACTTTTTACTTTTTGCTTTTTTTCTGACGACTTCTCTAAAGTCAATCTTGTAAAGTGCGTCAATAAGATTGAAAACTGATTTATTAGCATGTTGCGAACATTAATTTTGATCAACAGATTATTGTTGTATTCATCTAAAGAAAAGAATTCCATTTTATAGAATTGAAAAATGTTAACCTATAAACTTTTTAGCGTGTTTAGAAAAACGTACTTACACTTGTGCTTCATGATTTCAGCAATGATGCGCTCGACCGTTACAAAGGAAGTAAATTTTACAAACAGGTGTGAATGCATGGCTTGCTCTAATGTTGGTAATACATACTATATGTAGTTCCACAGCTATCCGATAGGTAAAAGTTTCTACATAGGAACTTTTTTTTCAACTGTTGGCCAGCTTTTCGGGATTTGGGACCACTGTGGGGCGGTACAATGAGCACCTAGCTCAAATGCCTGGATTATAGGTGCTCATCCTAACTTAAAGAAGAACAGGTGCCCCGTGTAGTACCCTTTAGGTGGAACACAGGGTTAGGATGATTTGTAATTATTTAGCCTTTCATAGATAAACTGCAGTAAAAAGTTTACGGTACCTCACTTTTTTAAGCTTTAATTGCAATTTATATCAATTTATCAAAAAAAGTGGATTATAATACGATCAGTTATTTTAAAGAAAAAAATATATAATTATTCTTATTAAATTTAGCTAATCATTACAAAAAAAAAGTAAGATTTTAAAATACGCAAAAAAACGAACACAAGAAAAAAATTATAAGGTAAAAAACATTGTAAATACTTACCTGTATAAAGTGCTGGATACTCATTAGTAACATACCGTACATTTTCAGATTTCGATTGTGCCCAGCTAGACTCACAATTTAAGGGATCTACGAACAGACTGAACAGAAACTTTAGTGGTAAGAAGATATGAAATATCACCTCGATTAATTAAGACAATTACAAAGCTGAGGATCTTTAAGTAAACACGATCTCCTTATATATCCCGCTATCCCTGCATTATTAATCGTTTCATATCACGTGATCTTCCTATTTCCTCGGCACAATAAATTTGGAATAAGCGAAAATTAATAAAGTGAATACACGATCTTATCAGCTTAATTCATGTCGAAATAAAAGCCCTTACCTCGCCTTTTAATACGTATCGATTGAATTAGATAAGTATTAAAGTACCGCTTGTTCGTGTTGAGATGCCATGGTTGTGTGTAATATTCGATAGGGAATTTCAATTAAAACATAGCGATTTAATGGTTTTATAAGAATATAATTATAAATTACATTAATTTTATTTATATACAACGCTTAAATTAAACAATAAAATCACAGGACAATTAGAAAAAAATGTGATTTCTCCGCTCTTATTCATATCAATCTTCTTCCATTTTTTTTAAGTATTTCAAACGAAATGCGCAAATTCTAAGTATAAAAATGCCAGACCTAATCAAAACAAAAGGTACAAAGTGAAAATAGAATTAATAAATAATATTTGTCGTGTTCTTATTGCAAGCCGAAGTGACGGCTTCCTCCAAGTTGCTATCCAGTTTGTGATAGTTGGCGGAGTTCGGCCGACCGCGTCGCGAACCGCGCCTCCCCCTCCTACCTTCAATGACCAGAGCCAAAACCTGAAATGAATATTACAAACGATGCAGATCACAGTTTCGAATCGTGAGGAACACCCGACTCACTTTTTGTTTGTTATGGTAACCGACGTATCCCAGAATGAAAACCGCGCACACCATCATGAAGTAGATGAAGAAAAACGAGTCTTCCTCGTCGCTGTTGGAGTTATTGTAAGCGGGCAGCATAGCGTCTTCGTCTGTCTCTTTCGGTTTTGCGTTCTGCTTTATTTTTTCCGCGATTTTTTGCGGCTCCCGGAAGGAAGGTTCTTCTGAGGATAATACAGACACGATCCGAAGATGAAATAATAAAACGAAAAAAAAAAAAAGAAATAACATACCCTCTTCCATCGAATCTTCTTCAATGTTTTGTGCGTCATTCGGCTGTGGCTCCATTTCTTCTCTGCTGTTATTATCAATGTCTATGTTGTCATCTTCGAGCTTATTTTCTTGGGCGGCAGTTGCTGATGTATTTGGTTTCGTCACATCGGTTGTGGGCTAATTTTAGAAACAAAAAAGTACATCAGGAATTGAAAAATCAAACTTGGGACTTATTAAATATAACATTAACTTTTACAATAATTATTTCTTCTCGTTGACATGCCAAAAAAAAAAAAAACATTTTGAATAAGTAAGTATTTATATGTATATTATGTATATTGACTATTATGTTTTGTGTGCCTTCAGCAATATCTTCCATTATATCAGCTTTCGTGCTATTTGCAACTATAAATAACTACGTATATAAAGAAAGATCTTTAATTATAGTCGATATGTAGACGTACTACATACATTAAGTTGAATTAGCGTAATTAGTGATTGCAATATATTGCATATTTACGCATTTCTATGCAATTTTTTGCAAAAGTTGCCATATATTCATATTAAAGCTTTTTCTTATCCTTTCTATTAGTAAAAATTTCCTAGTAATTCCTAATGTAGATCGTCAACCGACAATTCTCAGAACGATAAATCTTTTACATTGGTTTCTCTAATACTTTTTTTTCCACTGCACGTGTTTAATTTCGCCTAGCAGAAGGGATGTGGTAAATACGTTTTATTATTATTAATTCCCAAATAAACTATTCATTCATTCATTGAATATCTTTGACCGAAACAGCATGCAATTGTGTTACGTTTTTATATACTGTGCGTACATACAATGAGTACAGCGAACAAAATTTCTTTATGGTTAAAGCCATATCCTGAAATGGTAAAGAATGGCGACAAAATATTTTGTCGAGCCTGCAGTAAACTGGTAAGTTTAATTTTACTAAAAGCTTTACAATTGTTTTTAAATTCTTTAACTTTTGATATAAAATGACAATTGTTGTTGTTGGTGTCTTCTGAGAGAAAATACCTGATTGATCAACACGCTAAAACTCCATCACATATTGGAAAATGAATATGAAAAACTATAAAGATCCGCATGTGTGCAGCAATCTATACGTCAATGTCTAGCATCTACTTTACGAAACTCAGAACAAGAACAAGCTTTTCTTCGGAAGCTGATTACTCTTTTTTTTTTGGTCACTTAAATGCCAAAGTTGACAATAACGTGAAAACACATAACTTGGATGAACTAAAAGATCGTTTATGTACGCACTGCAAGCGTTTCCAACGTCTTAAATTGACTAATTGGCAGGCAGCAAGGAAGGTAGGTAACATTCAATGCTGTTAGCTGGGTGATTAAATCGCTTAAACTAGACAAAACGCCAGAGCAGTACGGTAAATTCCGGCACTCTTACGTTGATGATAGGTACCGTGGCATTTGCTGAAGCAGCGTCTACTTCACAGGAAATAATAATCTATTTTCGTTTAAAGACTCGCGTAATTAAGAATAATATGGTATTACTTTGTATATTATCTGCTTCATTGTTTATTGTATGTTACAAATGCTGATCAGCAGATCAGAATGTGATTTAGTGATTGTTGTTATAAGTACCTACAACGTTGTACTTATATCGACTTTAGTAGAACCACTAAATATCTGATATCTCATGATATATTTAATTTTATTTGAAAGAGTGCAAACGTCAAACGTTCGATGACATTGCAAATATCTCAAAAACGGCTGAGATTAGAGATAGGGCACCCTCATACAAACTAATTGCAAATGATTCGATAAATTCATTAAACTGAAAATAATGCACTAATCTATTTAAAATAAGAAAGTTGATATCAACACCCTGTATACCGAAAGTGCTATAAAGTTGAAACGATTTTCCTTAAATAAATCATAGTGGGCCATGATGACACTGCAAGTTTCAAAACAAATTCCTACTAGAAGTTCAAAAAAATCTAATGACCCAGTTTGCCAATCAAAAGTAAAAAAAAAGATAATTCTTTCATTTACCTTGCTCGTCTGGTCCTCCGCCTTTCCTGACGTTTTCGGCACACTTGCTTGGATAACTGTTTGTGGTTCTATCGGGTTGTCAATAGTTTTCGATTTCGAGCCTTCTGCGTCATTGGTTGGCGATTTTTCATCCCCCAAAGGTTTCTCTTCCCCCGAAAGTTTCTCGTCCGTTTTAGTATCTGCTACAACCGGTATTACTGTTTTTTTCATCGTTTTATCCATATTACTGTTTACTCCATCCGCAGGTATTTGCTCGGCGGAATGAGAGTTAATTTTGCTTTGCTCCTCTTGAGATACATTTAGAAGTTGTTTATTAGCACTGGACGGTATACTGTGCGCTAGATTTTCACCAGCATGATCCGACAGCGATTTTCCTTGTTTAACGTTAATTGTTTCTTTATTGTCTGTAATGATAAAACAAATACATATGTAGAGAAAACTATGATAATATGAACAAAAGCGTATTATCTATAATCTATAGTATGTTTGTTTAAATTCATCGCCGTGAATGGAATTCTACTCCGATCTGCAAACAGTTCTGAACAGAATTAGAGAAGAGAACGACATAATTATTATAAATGAGAGACTGGAATGCAAGAATAGGTAATGATCAACGCAAGGGATTGGGATGTATAGGGAAATATGGTGATCAAGAGGGCAAAGTAATAAACAGAAATAAAAAAATGCTGGAATTCTGCCAGATAAACCAACTATTAACTGGAAATAACTAACAGCTTCTTGCGGGTTTCGCCGTGTGTCAAAACTTTCGCTCGACGTTTCGCTGGTTCACACTGACAGCTTCTTCAGGATAACTGACTGATTCTCCATGGTCCGACATTCTTCTTATATACGCCCCTGGTGCATCCAACCGTGTAGTTTCGCCTCCATTGACCGTGACGGTTCGTAGTAGGCTCTTCCACGTGTTGCTAAGGTTGTACCCTTCTTCTCTGTTACGGTTTTATTCTTTCTCTATTCTATGGCTTCCCTGATGAGTCTTTTCCGTAGTTCTTGTGGTAGTTTATTACTTTTACATTCCTTGAATCCCATTTTGTGTCGGTGTCGTGCATGTGTTCTGCCAACCGCTGATTGCTCGGTCTTTCTTAATCTTGCGTCGCGCTCTCAGCGTTCCTTTTATTCTATGTCGATGGCTCTTCCTGTTTGTCCGACGTAGCACTATCCGCATTGGCATGTTATCTTGTAGATGCCGCTTCTGGTGCCGCCGCTTGGTTATCTTATCCTTTTGCGGTGAGATACTGCTGGATCGACGTCTGTAGTCCCGAAGCGTCACTTGTACGTTACGTTTCTTCAAAATTCGGCCTACTTTTTCGGTGACTCCTGCTATGTAAGGTAAACACGCCATCCCTCTTCGTAGTTCTGTAGTTGTCTCCAGTGTCGTCTTCTTCTTAGTGGCTCTCCTTATGTCGTGTCAGTTGTCAACCATTCTTCTTTGTGGCTTTCTCCAAAGGTATCTTTTCACTGGTAAGATGTTGTTCGTCACTGATGGTTTCGGCTCCGGCTAGCAATGTTTGTATTAATGTCTTCTTCTGCATCGGATGATGGTGAGATCTTGCATGCAGATATCTATCGGTGTGTGTCTTGCATCTATGGTAAAACAGCAAACTTCTACCTCTTCTAACATAGAAAAGGCTACCGTTGTTTTCAACACTTGTTTAGGAGCCTTGTACCCCATGTATACCCACTAGGGGTGGTACGACCTGCTCCTTCTGCCGAGCAGGGGCACCAGCTCCTACTCCGACTCTGAACCTAGTGCAAGAAATCAGGTTCACAGGTCTACAGGTCCACTTCTAAACTCTACTCTTTTTTTATTGCACTGGTACCATAAATGCAGAAGCAAATGTAGCGAAGTAGAAAGACTGATATATATGAATATTTCTAATTTACAGCAATTTAATAGTAATATGACTATTGACTAGTTATTTGCGGGTTGTAGGTACAATATTTTTTGTATAAATTTTGTATAAACTTTTAATTTATGTGCATTTTCTAATGCTAAAGGCTTTGGTTCGATAAGCCATTGAAAAGTGCCCCTAAAGCTATCGGGCTGAAATTAAAGCAAATGAGTACTATTGTCGCACATACTGTAAATACCAAAAAATTAGCTCATTCGATGCCACTCCATTCGAGATATTAGCATAAGGGTGGAAATATTTAATATTTTTTTTTTCAGGAATTACTTAAGCCATATGTGGGCAACAACCGGCCCGCGGGCCGGATCCGGCCCGCTGTAAGATTTGATCCGGCCCGCGAGACATTTTGAAAAACCCAATTAAAAAAAATATTTATCACGATTTAATTATAATGTTGTACCTATTTTTTTCATTTCATTTTCTTATTTTAATAAATTGCATTATAAATAACCTTGTCGTATTATTTCATGTCTGATATCTATCGCTAAAAATATGAACACTACTTTAAAATGCACTACTTTTAAACGCGGCCCGCGAACGTATTTGCACACTAAAGTTTGGCCCACAACATGTCAAAGGTTGCCCATACTTGACTTAAGCTATCACGTTCAAAAAATTATGTAAGTAAACACTGATTACGGGTATTCTATCACTCAGTTCAAAGTTATCATTATATTCCCCCTTTTTAGGGGTGGTTTTTTTGAGTTTGGTTCAAGGTACCAACTTGGTTTTTTGTTATATTAGACTGTATACATTTAAGTTTATTATATATTTTTTTCAGTTTTTTCTGTGTGGTAAAACATGTACATAAAAAATAAAAACTCTTTGAATGATCTTAGTAGTAGCAATTTATTATTGTTTATTTTAGGGTTAAAATAATTAGTTATCTATCAATTTCAGAATTATCTGCATGTATGTTCAAGTAGTTATAAAAGTATCGAAATATAAAAAGAAAATTATAACAACACAATAATATTTATTTCCGTACACACAGTTGAAAGTTATTATTATTTTTCCTTTTTGAGGGGTGGCATTTTTTGAGTTGAGTTTAATGTGTCAATCTGATTTTTGTTATATAGTAATGTATGTATTGGGTTCATAATATATTTCTTTAAGTTCTTTCTGTGTTGTAGAATATACAAATAAAAAAAAAATTAAAAAGGAAAATCACCGATTGATTTCAGGATTATTTATAATATATATGTTGTATATTTCAGTCCTAGTAATTATGAAACCACCAAGGTATAAAAAATAATTTAGTAAGAATAAATAATAATAAGTAATATATTATTATATAATATATTATCTGTTGTTACATTTATTATTAACATATATGTATTTATAATCAATATAATATTTAGGTCCGTATACGAAGTTCAAAGTTCCCTTTTGGGAGTGGCTTTTTGAATTTAAGGTTCCAACTTGACTTCTTGTTGTATAGTAATGTCTGCATTTGGGTTTTACTACATCTATACTTTTTTTCTCACTTTTTCCAAATAAATTCTTTACAAGTGATGTCATATGAACTGAGAACTATGCTCTCGATTTGCAACCTTCACTGATTCTCCTAGGAAAACTTAATTGCCCCAAATAAGTATTTCTATCATCTTCATCGTTTATTTATTTGTTTTTTTCTTCCAAATATTTTTATTAGCAAACCACCATGATTACTACACTCATGTCAGGACACATTTTAACTTACTTTCTACAGCACTGCTGTTTATTCTACATAAGGAAATTACATTTCACAAACAAAAGTCTCCAAACTCTCACAATCGAATAATTGCCATATTAAAACAAATTATGCACGACTCAGAGCATCGATTAAAAAAATATGTATAATAAATGTATATATCTATTTGGCAGTAAGAACAAAAGGAAAATAAAAAATAGCGGTTCAGTTTAACATTAAGAAAATTATAATAATTATAAATACATAACTTGTTGCAATAACAAATGTGGATAGAATTACGTTGTTACTAGAATAATAAATAAATAAATAACAGAGATTTGATTGATTTAGATTATTATGTTATATGATATAAATATATACGTATATTTTACCAAAACGCACACATTTATATGTAACAAAAAATCAAATCAAATTTAAATCCCACTTGAAAAAACATCCGTCAAAAGGGGAAAATACTCATAACTTCCAACAGCGTGTACGGAATTAATTTATTTTAAATTGTTAAAAAATATTTTTTCTATATATCCTGCTTTTATAGATTCCTAGAGCCGTTTGTACCACGAGAATTCTTTCGCAAATTAATAAAAAAATTTACCCGAAAATGTTGGTGCACAATTTTCGTAAGAATTTTGTCGCGACACTTTCAGGTCGTTTACACAGAATAAGGTTACTTCCATTTGCACTTCTAAGTTTGTAACCTAAATTCAACAAATTATGATCCATATTTGCTGGTATATTGGTTAACTGCTATTGATTTTCAGGATTTCTATGATAACCATAATCAATTAACAATTTAATTTAACAAATGCGCCTACTTATAACAAAAATATCGCGAGAAATTGCGGTTAAAATTTATTCCTGTGTAAAATGACCTGAACGTGTCGCGGACGAAAATTTCTTACGAAAATTCTCACCCAAAATTTTCGGATATTTTTGTTATGATTTATGTAAAAATTCTCGTAATGTGTAAACGCTTCTAAGCCTGAACTGTACATAAAATATCCTAAATCGATCGATTATAATTATTTAATCTTAAAATAATCAATAACCCAATGCTGCTGCTAAGATCACTCAAAGAGGTTTCATTGTTTATTTGCATTACTTCACTTGACGAAATATATAATAAGTCCAAATATAATTATACACTCATGTATAATAAAAAGTTAAATTGCCACCCTAAACCCAACTCAAAAAAAAATCACCCTTCAAAAAGGGAATATAATAATAACTTTCAACTATGTGTACTGAATTATATGCTTTTGTATATTTCGATGCTTTTATAACTACTAGGGCTGAAACATTTACACAAATAATCCTGAAATTAATCAATGAATAATTATTTCAATCCTAAAATAACCAATAACAAATTGCTTCTACTAAAATCATTCGAAGAGATTTTATTTTTTATTTACATGTTCTACCACACAGAAAAAAGCTGAAGAAACATATAGTACACCTAAGTGTATGTAGATTAAATTTTCATTACGTAACAAAATTATTTTATCACACATTTTGCAGAAGATAACGCCTTGCCAGAACTTAAACAGATAATGTTATGGAAAATTTTAAAGAAATTGGAAAGTGAATTTCTGACAAATAATCCCAAGGTTCGAAAAAAAAAAATAAAGAAGCGCTGATTTTGACGAAAGCCTTCACTTAAACTGTTGACACAAAAGTAGATAAAGCAAAGACAGTCATCAGAATGATCTCATTCTCCACTACACTAGTGTGAGTCCGAGACAATTGTTTTGGAAATTCGTGCATTTCTATGTTCAACCGCAGACTATCCAGTCACGAGAATATCACATATTTTCTATCCAAATGGTTTTCAGGTTTCCATTAGAAAAGGGAATTAACAAGTTCCAAAACAGTTGTCCCGAATTAACAAACAAGTATAGTGTGGAGTAAATGAATACTTTAGGTATGTCTCTATTATTACATCTTGTTTCTTGTTATTGCTCTGTAGATAACACATATTTAATTTTTTAACATGAATGGTAGAAGTGCATAAAATGTGATGACTTTATGAATACAGAAAGTTTGATTATAAAGCATAATGGCATGAAAAATTGGAACAGACTAAAATTATTTAGAATTTAAGAAAATAAAATAGAAAGAATACACATTAACATTCTTAAAAGTTAACAACATTGATGGTTTATATATATATATATATGCATACATACTGTGCTCAATATCTTTTGCAGCATCAGGTTGTGGATCAAGGTCTTTGCTCTTTGGTATCGTTTGCTTTTCGTGTGCTGAACCTTTCGGTTGTACATTTCTTGTTGCTTCCATTGCAGATTTGTATTTTTGTAACCTCTCCGTTAAATTCAAAGAGACCGCAGCCAAACTGCAAATTGGCAAAACCCCATCTTCGCTTCCACAGACAAAGTCGCACTTGTTCCACATTTTAGTCACAATATTTCCCTTATCCTCTAAATCAGCAATAAGTTTGCTATTTTGGAGGTACTTACAGGTATTCTCCAGGGCAAAGCCCTTCAACAAATTATCAATAACAGTATTATTAAAATAGATAGTATTGCCCATTACGTTGCATAATGAAATATAGTTATTATAATAAAGAAGGCATAAAACATTGGTGGTTGTTTGATAACTGAACATTTTTATAGACTTTATATCGTCATAATTAGAGCACTCATCTAGAAACGCCGGTTTTGGATCTAGTAACTTTGTTGTTTTCAGGTAAGGACACTTTAAACTTGAATACTTGACTAATCTATCATACAGGGATTTGGGTGCTGCAGTAGGAGGTATATCTCCCCAAACGGCTAGTACGATACTAGTTATTATAAAATATTCCGTATATATTCTGCATGGTTCTCACTGGAATTTCGTGATCTAAGACGGAAAACGACGTTATGTATTGGTTATACCGTTGCACCTTCCCTAACCTTACGTTTCGCCTTTAATGTGTCAACTATTTATGTAATAAACATTTACTTTAGAATTATGCACACATATATTGCGTTTGATAGAAATTTTCGAAGATATAATAAGTTTTATGAAACGTAAAAGGGTCCTAGAATTAAATGACAACCAACGACAACGACAGAATACTTAACTACTGCTAACTGCTGCCAACATTTGATTTGCTCATTTCCCTAGACTCTCCAATTTTTCCCTAAAGCCCGTTTCACACAAAAATTATAATTTTGGTTAAAATTAAATTATGTGTACAGAAAATATCTGCAAGGTCTCTTTTGCAACCATATTATTAGAACATGTTCTATGTATAATTATTTAACGATAATTTTATAAACTAGTGCAGCCAGAGTATTGCTTTAAAAAAAAAACTGTCTGAACAATGCGAGCTTTAAGTAAGCAAAAGAGAAGATATCGGGCTCTTTCAATTACTAGGAACCGAGAACCGATATTTTCTCTCTTGCTTACTCAGTCTTGAAGCCTTCGAATATTTTGTTCTTCAAGTTGATATTATTTTCCACGGAAGTGGCTTGTTATAAATTCCCTGGCTTACGGAAACTTTCAGTTTTAAAAATTTGGGACGGGTAGTAGTTCAGTACTTATATGCCTTCCTTTTAAAATATTTTTATATTTCTTAAGGCCGCTTTACAGTTCGCAATTTTTCGTATTGCCTGCAATAGAATTGCGAGCAATACAAATAGCGCATGCGCATTCAATGGATTTCGATCAGCTGTATGCAATCTTATTGGTGTTGCACGGATTAGAACGTGTTCTAATATTGTGTTGCGCGCAATTCTATTGCAGGCAATACGAAAAATTGCGAACTGTAAAGCGGCCTTTACACATCTGATCAACCGAAAGTCGCCATAATTAAAATTAAACGAAAGCTATATCGTAGATGGGTATAAGCAGATGTTACAAAAAATTGGTGTATAATTTAATTTTACACCCAACAACATATAGAAATATAGTGTCTTGTATTTGAAAAAAGCGTTCCATTTAAAATAATAAAATTCATGCCGAGTTAGAATATTTTAGAAAAAAACAAAGTAACTAGTCAATTATTACAAACCCCAAAATGTTTAAAGCTGAAGAGTTTCGTTAAGGCTGGGATATCAGATAAAAAATCTCGTAACAAGCTACTTTGGCATAAATTAAAATCTTTCGGATAATAGATGGTCTCCTATGTACTGATTTCATAGTTAAATTAATTATTTGACAATTTGTGCAGCATTGAACTTTGAATTGCCTAACTATAAGTTCACGATAGTCGATATCCCTAATAGCCAAATTTAAATTTCCCGCCACTATTTTTAGTGACTTCAACGTAAACGCATTAAAATAACTACTAATATAGTACAAAATGGTAGGTAATTTTATGTTTCAACGTTGAAGTTACTAAGAATAATTGCGGGAAATTTAAATTTGGCTATGTGGGATATAATCGTTTCATCAATACTATAAATATTACAAAAGAAAGAATTAGTTCCATTCAGCGAATTGTTGATGACTGATAATCCAAACGTTTTTAATTAGCACAAACCCTTAACTTATTTATAAAAAAACATAATAACACATTAAGACGGACGATGCTTGTAATGTTTGTATTGAATTTGGGCATCCTTCTTCGTTGTAAACTAAATATAATTATATTCGTGGTGGGCACGACGACGTTCAACTATCGATACTCGAATATCCATAATTCTCGATAATCAACTATCGATAGTTATCGATAGTAACGATAGCCAAAACTATCGATAGTTATCAATAGTGCTCACCACTAAGAATATCCTTTTAATAATGTATCAATGCAAGATTATAAAAACAATGCTGAAAAAACTCGGTTGTAATGAATAAAATTAAATGCCTTAATTTATCATGTAATGTGTGTGTGGTTTAAATCTCAAATACGTTTTTTGGGGATGGCGTGTTTGATTAGGAGAATTTAGAATACCATCGAGAGGATTTATTCGATTGGCAGGTCTGGGCAGGTCTGTCAGATGATTCAAGTGTTTTCAAGTGGTTCAAGTTCAAGTTCAAACCGGTTCAAGTTTGACGTTTTTGACATGATTTTTGACGTTTTGTTGCTGAATTTCTTCTTTGTTGTTGCTTGTTGATTGTGTGGTGATATTATGTTGGTGATTTAAGTTTATTGATATTTATATATTAAATTTAATCGTTTATAAACATTTATTTAATCAGTCTTCCTTCAAGTAACTACATTTTATAGGTTAATTTAGATTAGAAATTTGCGGCAGTTGTGTTTTTGGAATTGATTACCATCAAACATTAACATGTACTCACTTGGCCATCAATATAGTTTTAATTTTTGCGTTGTTTGTAAATCTTGGAGTACTACGACCTCTCATCATTCGTAAGTATATAAATATGTAACATTACATTATTATTAAATATTTTTATTTGTTTAAACAGATTTCCAAAAGATAAATTGCTGCAAAAGAAGTGGTTAAATATTTTATGCTTAAATGCAAAAGATATAAAAACAAACTCTCGAGTTTGTGGAGACCATTTTAGTAAAGCATGTTTTTCATTGGGTGCTGAAACACGGCCACATTTGTTACCAGGATCATTACCGAACCCATTGCCAAAGTAAGTAGTATCTGTATTCATTTCTTAATTCTTTATGGACAAAAATATATTAAAAAGATAGTAACGAATGATTTTTTAAAGACGTAATGTCATTGTAAGCGAGACTTCTGTAGTATGTAAAGAAGAATGTGAGAATGGAGTAGATGATGTTCCATCTACCAGTTGTGATATGCCGATGCAAGCGGAAAATTATTATTCCCCATCAGAGTAAGTGCTTCTTTTTTATATGTTTGAAAAGATAATAATGATATTTTTTAGATCCAAGATAATTGTCAGTGAGACATCCATATCACCTAAAGAAGAATGTGTAAATGACCTAGATGATAAGTAAGTTCTCTTTTGTATGTTTGGAAAGATATTAGTGAACGATTTTTTTTAGATCCAATATAATTGTGAGTGAAACATTTATATTACCTAAAGAAGAATGTGTAAATGCCCTAGATCATAAGTAAGTTCTCCTTTGTTCGTTTAAAATGATATTAATCAGTTTCATCATTAATTAATACCTTCGTACATAAAATATTCACACTTTTCTGAATATTTTTGATTATTATAATAAAAAAAAAAAATAGCGAAACTCGATTATAATACATAGGTAATTTAAAATTAATTTGGTTAGTAAGATAGAATACACAAAGAATATGTTCAATTCTTATCACCTACATCTGAAATTTACCGTAGAAATAGATCAAAATAAACTGTCTTGATAATTCGTGATAATAAAAAAGTTTTAACCACATTTTTTCAAAAACCTACAGCTTCTAACAGATACTTAACGATATTCTCTGCCAGTAGATGGCGCGGATTTTTTTCCTCTGTTTTTAGACATACCAATCAACATATTTTAAATTTGATAAAGAGATTGTTTTGAAAACAGTATTTAAAATTGGGCCAACGTCTTATTTTTTTAAGTTTTCTTTTGTTTATTTTTTGTTTGGTTGTATTTGGCTTCCAAGAAGGAAAAATAAAAAAGTGGTCAGTGGCGACGGTTCAGCGGTACTTACTAATATTAAACCATTTTTTTTTCATTTCTTTCTGATAGCAAATAGCGTCCGAAAGAGGAAAAGCGTTTTCTCTTTGATCTCGTCCGCCGGGACAACCATAATTAGGACGGTAGCGCACGCGTCGAATTGCGTGCGCCACAGAAATGATACTGGTTCGAGTAATCAATCTTTTTAAAAAGATTCGTGTTGAACTTGAATATACAAGTACACAATTTCAGATGGCTTTTTAGAAAAATCAAAATTAAAATGCAAATTAATAATATCAGTAATTTTATTTAATTTACTAGGCTACAGAAGAAAGCTATTAATTCAGAAATAAATAATTATAGCACTGATAATATAGTCCGTACTATGAATCAGTAGAAAGTGACTTATTTTGTAAATTGAGTAATTGCTGTTTTCCGAGAACTGAATTATCTCGAGGTATGCACAAATGTGAAGAGCATTTGTACAACACGTGATTGCAGGAATAAACTCAAGCGGTAGTCAGATCGAAAAGAAAGATGCCCCTTGTCTTTTTGAATGGTATGAATTTTCTGCTTTCTATATTACATGTATCCAAAATGAATTGCTAAGATTGTCTAGAGCAGTGGTCTTCAACCTTTTTTCTTCTGCGGACCGACAAAAACTTAAAAAAATGTGCTATGGATCAGTAAACTATCGAGACTAAAATATACACAAAGAATAAGGTAAATATTTTTATTTATTAATCGAACAGTTATTCAAATATATATGTAACTATTTAGTGAGACTTCTGTTGTTGCTTCTTTGTTAACAAATCAGTTAAACGTGGTTGCAGGTTTGTTTCGAAAAGACGTAGAGCTGCGTTAACATCCATTCGATTTCTGAGCTTCGTTTTTGTTAATAACATGGCAGAAAAGGTCTTCTAACACAAATAAGACGTCGAAAACACAATCAATAATTTGATCGCTTTGTCACTCAATGTTGGATATCCTTTTCCTAATGATATCCAAAATTGTGGCAATGACATCGTTTTATGCCTTGAAACCAGAGTCATATCAATGGGTCTATCAGTTTTTCTTTATCACAAAAAAGCAAGAGCAGATATTTGGACATCTTCTAGGAAAGGATTATTAATCCAAAGGTTTCTCTTACGAGGATCCTCACTTTCAGGGTATAGTTATTAAAGTTTTCAGCTAATGCCCTTAAATGTTCGCTAATTACTTTGAATATTCTCTTTTGGTTTATATCAGCTACAGTTAAAAATTCGCTAATAATTGGAAAAATTTCAATATCTTTCTTAAGTACTCGACTGTCCCAAAGATCCAGTTTTTTTTTTTTTTTGAACGCATCCATTTTATTTCTCACAGTGAAAATATTTGTACAAAATCCCTGAAGTGAAATGTTAAGTTCATTAAGAAGGTTAAAGATGTCCACCATATATGCAAGCATAGCCATCCATTCTTCATCTAACACCGATCCTAACAAATTAGATTTCCGGTCTCGTAAAAACTGCTTTATTTCTTCCTTTAATTAAAAAAGCGCATAAGAACTCTTCCTCTTGATAACCACCCCACTTCTGCATGAAGAAGAAGATGTTGGTGTTGTGAACTCACACTCTCACACAGTATTGTGAACAGCCTAGAATTTGTAGCTCGGCTACGAATTTCATTCACAATTTTTACTACGTCATTCATCACTGTGTTCAGTTCAGAAGAAGGTTTCTTTGCAGCTAGATGCTCTCGATAGATTATGCAGTGAGTTGATAATATTTCTGGGTGTGCAAGTTCCTTTATTTTTGCGACAACCCTCGAGCGATGTGCAGTCATATTCGCAGCACCATCCGTACACACTTCCACACATTTCTTCCAATCTAATCCTTGCGCTTGAATATACCCATCAAGAGCACTGAAGAGCCCAGAACTAGTAGTTCGCTCTGGTAAGTCAAGGCAACAAAGGAGTTCTTCCCTTAATCTTCTTCATCAATATACCTCACAAAGCAAAGAAGGATAGCTTGGTTACTCACAT
Organism: Protaetia brevitarsis; assembly: GCA_004143645.1. Classification (NCBI taxonomy): domain Eukaryota; kingdom Metazoa; phylum Arthropoda; class Insecta; order Coleoptera; family Scarabaeidae; genus Protaetia; species Protaetia brevitarsis. Next base: position 64,565 of record RXPK01002160.1, read on the forward strand.
CAGTAGATTCGTCAAGTTGAATCGCGAAATATCTTGATTTCTTTATCCATTCTATAACCTGAATTTCGACATCCGCGGCCATATCAACAATTCTTATTTGAATGGTGGTATCCGAGATGGGTATACCCTCTAGTTTTTTAACGGATCGAGGTCCTAAAATCTCTTGCGCAATATCTAATTGAAAGCTTTACTAACTCCTCGCCAATTGTAAATGCTTTCTTAGTTTTAGCTATACGCAGAGCAGCTAAGTATAATGCACGAAGTACTGATTTATCAGAAATCACCATCGTTTTTATTGCACATTTTTGCGTTTTCATTTGGTCACACAATCTCTTGATAAAGTCTACAGGTTTATTGACAAGATCTTTATGCTTTGAATTCAAATGATGGACAAGTTTCGAGGGTTTCATGGCTTTATCACTTTCAATTTCCGATACTACATATATTTATAATATTCTTTATAACGGCTTTTGATTGACATTTTCTGATAAATAAATACATTATGTGCTCAGAACGGACACAATTTGGTTCCCTTTATCTTTGGATACCTTGTTTTATTATACCATGATGGGTGTATAATTTAGTCTTGAGGACAATGCTTTGTAATTTAGGTTCTTAATATTATCAGGGACCGGCACAAAATTTTCACGGACCACCGGTTGAAGAACACTGGTCTAGAGTATTCGCTACTTTGCATTGAGTGTAATTCTATACCTGTATCCATGATTTTACAATACAACTTCCCATAGAATAACTTGTGATAAATGAGTCAGGATGCCACACACTGTCACAAACACACAAATCCTCACTCAACACACACACGCACACAGAGAGAGAGAAAGAGATATCGCACATCTGTCAAAAGTTTTTTTCTCTGGAATTGACTTGACACTGCGATTATTGTACGAAGAATATTTACTTTCTTACAAACCGCATTGCGCTATATCTAAAAACGGATAAAAGATACTCGTCAAAAGGGAAAAATCATCTTCGTATCAACGCAAAAAGAAAAAAGGCTTCTTCTAAGATTAATGTTCTATTGCACAAAATGTAAGTACCGTATCTACTTACATAGACATTTTATTACTTTGTCTTTGCGTATTTCAGTGCGTCCAAATCCAAAAATAATTCTAAGGCGGTCAATATAAATGACTATGATACTAGGTATGTAAGTAATCTAAGCAGATACAAAAGAAATTGTAATTTATAGATGTATTTACACATTTTACCCAGTCGAAAAAATTGCTGTGTGAATTTTTTTTATTTGCATTTGGATGCATGGATGTTCTGTTTTGTAATACAATTAGCATCGAGGAAATTATTGAAGTGGTTTAGTATTTATAAATATGACTCGTTAATAAAAAGTAGATACATAGTTAAAAGTAAGATAAATATTACAATGACTAACCTATTATTTAATCTCCGATTGTATTATAATTCATTGTTTGTGATATATATTATAGCGTCGAAAATCTGGTTCATTACGGGGTAATTCCTAATGATAAAGTTGAACGGTCAACCATAATTGCTTGCTACTACTTACATTTACTCTGTTATAAATATAATATTACTTATCTTCTTTTTTTGAGTTGGAACATTTTATGTAATGGATATATACTTTTTTTTCCCAGCAAGGAGGAAAGTGTCCACTTTCCTCTCTCATTTGAGGGAGGAATGTTGTACTTTTCCTCCCTAGGGCGGAAAGTAAGTGACATTGACGTGATGAAACTGTACATCTTATAATATGTGACATTACTGATAGATGACATTCGACCCAGCCTGAGCCCATTTATGAGATAATTGCTAAATTATTAGGTATTAAATTTCAATGAAACTATTATTAAACACTTTTAAAATGACGCTAACTTGACAGTTCTCAAAAAATATTTGACAGATTAAGCCTTCTGTCTAGCATGTCACTCACAGATGTCTTTTTATTATTTTTAGACATTTAGTTAAAATTGGACTGGCTGGGAGAAAAATAGTATTCAAACCAAGTGAGGTAAGTGCTATTGCGGCCTGCAATAGAGCACTTCCCTTCCTTGGTTTGAAATATACTATATTTTTAATTTAGTTTGTTATTATATTCCTTGAAGTAATTATATAAAAAAAAGTTCTTCACTACTTTCAATTATTAACATTTACATATTTTATGAATTTCGTACTTTTTTAAAACATTCCTACTTATGTTTGTAGCATTTTACACAGCACCAGTAGGTGGGGCTGTGTAAAATACACGAAAAGACTGAAAGCAACATTGAATATCCTTATATTTATACCTCACGTGTTTCCATAGCAGGCCATCTGTACATACGTCTTCAAAATAAACATCGGTCTGTGCCTTAGGTTGCGATGGAAGTTGGCGGCCTGTCGGCATTTGATTGTCAAAGAGAAATGAATAATTCTGTTTCGGGCTTATTATTAGTCCAAATTCAAAAATTAAAAAAGTTTTGTCATGCGCCGTTGAACCGATTTTGGAAATTATTTTTAAAAACAAAATTATAACATTTAAAAATTTAAATACATCGAAAATAAAAAAAATAAAGCGTTGGCGCAATTTCAAACATTATTTCAAGACAGATACAGTTTAAAATTTAAAAATCGGTCGTACCGTTTTCCTAAAAAGCGCGGAATACTTTTCCGATATATTTATCTCTGTCGTACACTTGGACGTCCAGATTCACCTTAAATTACTTCACATCCCAACCCCTCCCCCTTCCCATTAATAGAAGTGTAGTTATTTCTTTAGTAGACAGATTAATTCATTTAACTAGTTCAGAGTATCATCCATCTGTTTTAGCACAAATGTTGCAAATGTCAAAAGTAAATAATTATCCGAAAAATTTTGTCAATTCCATATATAAAAAACGCTTACATAAATATTATAACACAAATAAGTTATTACACAACCAAAGAAACAATTCAAATATCAAATATACTCCACTTCCATACATTAAAAATCTTTCAGAATATATCATTTAACATTACAGTTGTACATTAAAATTAAAACAATTTAAAATTCTTATATTCCAAACTTAAGGGATACTACACCAGCAGAAAGACAAACTCATACAGACTGTCTTAGCGAGACCTTTCGTTAGAAGTTTATGAGGTTCTAGCCAAAATAAAAAATTGAAAATTCAGAATTAAATATAAGCGGTTGCATTCTCTTTAAGGGGAGGTTTACATATATATAATGGAAAAGTCCAAAAACTTTGAGCTTTTTTTTTCAGACAAAGGAAAAGACACGAAATACGGCTCTTTGTTAATAAATATATTAAAATTTGAACATTAAAAAAATATTTTTTTTTATGACAAGACCACTATAACGTTCGCTATTTGTATCTAGGTAGCAGTGTGCACAGAAAACACGGTCAAACTGCGTAAACTCTAGCATACGCAAAAGTGATCCGAAATTGAAAATAAAAAGAAGAGTTAGAAATATATTAAATTTGTTGGAGGTTATACCTAAATTTAACCAAATAAGTCGAAAGCAAACAATGTGGCAGGTACCTGGACTTTAATTTGATTATTTTCTATTTCTTTTTTGTGTGTATGACTGGATATAAAAATGTAGAATATTGCAATTTTTAGTATAATATAGGTATAACCTCAAATAAAAACTGTTTACATTAAGAAAACAAAAGAATTAAGTTGATATATTGAACACTTGAAGAACTAGAACTTACGCAGATTTGAAAAATCATGTTTCGAGAAGAACACGTTTAAAGTTTCGCAGCAAAAATTTTTACAAATAGTTCAACATACACTTAGTCAGCTATTCCAGCACCACATATTAATCCTTTTTGTTCTTCATACTTCTGCATTTTCAAAATTTGTTGCTTCCCTTTAGACAGCACAGCGAGTTTTGCAGCGCTGGACATATCCTGCTCTGCCCCTTGTATACGCTGACGATCAGAATTGACGACGAAATTTTTGGCATCAAGTCCTACTGCAATTCCCAACGCATTCATTATTTGTAATACAGAAAAGTAACCTTCATTGAATAAATTTGCGGCAATGTAGGTAGCAAGTTGAATTGTTTGTGAGTCGCAGTGTAAATCTTTTGGGAGCTAGTTTCTACACACATGAATTAAACGAGTCGTTTCGGTTTTGACAATTTTTTCCAAAGCATGTTTGCAATAAATTACTGTAGAAGAAACTTCATAAATCGGCCTAATAGCAAATGCACCTTGATTTTTGCAAAAGAGAGTCATGTTTGAATGAAGCAAGCTCAACCTTGGCTTCTGCAATGCGCCACTTACACAGGCTGTCTACACCTTTTGGACAATAAATATGTCGTGGATCCGCGTCGGTTGAACATTTATAATGAAATGTAGCCCAAATAGCTGTTTTCATTTTTTATGCTGAATCTGAATGTTATCTAATTGTCAGTCCATAGTACACTACTGTTAAATTATCAATAACTTTGTCAGTCAGTTTACCAGCGCCCTTTCCTCAAAGTCCACTCATTCTTTTTTGTACATCTCCAACGCATTCTCTTTTTTTTCAACTTCACACCAAACCCTGAATTAGAAAAAGTAATCGCAGAAATATATAATGCGACAAATACAGCCGCGGCCATAAATGGTGAACCCTTCAGTAATTCTAGGAAATACGGTTCCACGAAACTGTATATATTTGTTACCTTTAATGAATTTTCTAAGAAATTTAGTGTAAATAAGTGCATCTGCAATAAATTGATACATTTTATGGCAGTTTTCTAAAGCGTGGAAAAGTGTGTTTTAAGTAAAAGAAATATTGTTAGATTAGTTTCTTCAAATGTGCGTTTTATTTCGGATCTAATTGTTTCGTATTATTGTAATATAAATAGCTACTCTGTCGTTTATTTGTGACCCCGACTGTAGTGACATTTATAATCATTAAAGACAACTATACATATACTAACAAACAATAAGTATGGTATTTCGACCCGAGTAGCCCCGAGTCGAATATGGTATTGCATCTAATATGCTCCGTTTGTGTTCGGTACACCCGCTCTTTTAATAAGCCGTAGCGGCTTAAACAATGCGAATATTACGAAACCGCTTTAACCATGTATTTTAGATATTTGGAGCTTTCAAAAAATGCAAAAAACCAAAAATCGATTTTTCCAGTCAAATATATGTAAACCTCCCCTTAAGTAAAATATTTTCGGATTGTTAGCGCTTCCGATTATACCGGAAGTTACCATCTACTTTGTTATTTTAAACTGTACACCTTGTATATTTTTACATTTTGGATTTGCCTATTTTTAAACTTTATATATACCTTTACTTTTTGTATTTGATTCGGCCATTCTGGACTTATTCAATTTTTTTCTAAAAAAATCTGTTCTAACAGACATTTGTTCAAAAAATAAGATTTTTGGGATGTCAATCTAGGATCCCGAATATGCGACGAAATGATGAGTTCTTAAATCATATACACATGTTACTAAAGTAAATGGAAACTGTATTAATTTATTAATTATACAGTGCGTCCCAGCGAACTGAATCATTAGAATTTTTCGAACTTCTAATAGCAATTTGATTTTGAAATTTACAGAGTAGTCATGACCGACTATGATCTAGTTAAAGAAAATATTTTCAGCCTTATAGCGCTTTTGATATACAGGGTGTCAATATCAACTTTCTTATTTTCAATGGAATGGTACAATTTTGTATTTTGTTCGTATAACTTCCTAATTTATGTTTATTTTAATAGTTTTTTTTTTTACTTTAAAGATATCCATATTGGACATGAGTTTTTGAACACCCTGTATATGATATTGGAGTTACGCTGTCGCAGTTAATTCCTATGACCGTGTGCTTGAATCCACATTAGTAGAATATCTTAATGTCTAATAGTCTATGAGATATTTAATTTTATTGAATGGAGTGCCAACGTCAAAATTTTGACAAAATTGCAAATATCTCAAAAATGATTAGTTTAGGAATAGGAAACATTAATACAAACTTATCAAAAATGATGCGAGTAATGCACTAGACCTATAAACATTGCACCATTCCATTTAAAATAAGAGAGTTGATATCGACACCCTGTATACTGAAAGTGCTATAAGGCTGAAAATATTTTCCCTAAGTAGATCATAATTGACCATGACTACTCTGCAAGTCCCAAATCAAACCTACTAGAAGTTCAAAAAGTTTTAATGATCCAGTTCGGTGGGAACTGATTATAGATAAAAAGATATTAAAAGAATATTTTTTAGGGCATCCGTACCGTGTAAAGAAGAATGTGTAGATGAATTAGATGAAAAGTAAGTGCATACTTTTGTTATATATGTCTAAAAAGATATTGAAAGGATAGTAATAAATGATTTCCTTTTAAGATACAATATAACTGTGAATGGGATATCCATATTATGTAAAGAAGAACGTGTAAATGAAATGAAAAATAATGATATTCTACCCACCAGTGATGAAGTCCCTATGTTATCTGAATATCTTTGTTCTTCATCAGAGTAAGTGTTTTCTTATTTGTTTATTGTTCATCTGATACAATTAGCGGAAGTAAATTACATTAGTAGGTAGTGATGAGTTGCTACCAAGCAAACTGCTATTTTGTAGCAGCTACTCAAAGAAGCTGCTACTTTTTGTAGCAGTTTCCGAATATAGTGGAGAAGCGCGAATGTTGTGAAACATACATATATGTTTGTAGAAGTAAAGCAGTGTATAAAATGTAGTGTATTAGTTGTATTAAACGTCCAATGTTTTGATCGATGCTCTGACACGATTTCATTTGTTGTGCTCGAATTTTCCACTCAATCATGCACTCTTTGTGCATTTGAGATGCTTTGTGTTCTGTTAATCTCTCTGAAGCAATTTTTCTATTAATGAATCCTGCACTACACAACGCTAATGTAGCGGGAGGAGCATGTTTCTGGTAAATTTTATAAGGGGTATTTTATACTACGCAGAAGATATCAAATCTACGTTTCCTGGATGTTTTTCGGTCAATAGAATAGCATGGCTGCTTGAGAATAATCGTTGTTGATTGGTCATTTTTTTCTTTTACTGGCCAGTTACTTGGATCCGACAAATCAAAAATTTTCAAGCTTTCGTCTTCTAACTGTCGGCAAAGAAGATTAAACGCTGAAATTACGGCACCACCCAGGTAAGAAAAGCGTAGACGCGCACAAGAAACTAATAACAATACAAGAACAAAACTGTTGAGTTGTTTTATACACCCATTTATACACTTTTTTTTCTGCAAGTCTTCCTTAAACAAATAACTACTCAAAAACCCCTGCACATGACAGATTCAATACTAGTATTAAACACAAATAAAATAGTCACAGAGAAGAATTTAAATATGTAGGCGAATAATACTTCCCACATCGTACATTCCTTACATAATAAAACGCATAAACTATATCTTTACATGGTCACAGTTGCCGCTCTTACGTCTCTGCACGTAATCTTGCGTATCGATAACCATGATCTGATGGACGGTACTGAGTGATGCAAATAATTCCAGACATGGGAATGAGAACATCTCACAAAAGGTTGTGCTAGTAATATGTATTTCAATATCCAAATGTATTAGGTATAAATTATTTCTATATTTCAATTCAAATGCTAACAGAATCATAAACTTTTAATACGAGTATAAAACGAGTTTTTTACTTCCTACTTGTTTATTTATTTACTATGAGGTTAAGCAGCGATTAGTTTCGACTAAAACGCCTTTATCGGGCATGTAAATGCAGGTCAACATGTTTTATGTTTAGACTATTATGGGATTACGCAAAAGCTCAGCCTGATGTCCTTTTAGTCGAAACTAGTCGCTGCTTAATCATATAGTAAATAAATGAACAATTAGGAAGTACTTATATTACCATTGTTTAAATATATCTAGTTAGCCAACGTAATGCATTGTACGAAAAATAAAGTATTGCTCAGGGAAGTGGTGCACTCTATCGGTGAATGTAAATTGATTTGAAAAAGCGATAAATATAACAGGTACCTCGGTCAGAGAGAGAGAGACAGATTTCTGTGTTCTATCTATCTGCGGAAACGACGGAATCCCGTATCGGTGTGATGTGTGATTCACTCGCATTGGCGAATTATGTGGCCCGGGGAAAAGGGAGGGTGGATGCACGATGACGGTGTGATGACTTACCTCGCGATAATTCTCGTGTTTGTTTACATTAGAAGGTTAGTATTCTGAGGTATTCTGTTTAAATATAAAGAAATTGAAAGTATATTGCAAGGCACGTTCTTGTTGACAAAACATTAATTGAACAATTTTCTAAATTGAGGTTTTCTTCTTTTAAGAATAAAATATTTAAACTTAAAACAAAAAAATCACTGAAAAGAGAAAAGTTAAATCTAAAGGGACGAAAATGTGCCGAGAAAAAGAAACATAAAACTAGTTCTTATTTTTTTTTCTTAGTTTTTAAATTAATAAGTTGTTTTTTTAACTTAATTTACTTATGTTTATGATTATATAATAATCAGAAAGTGTTTGTTTTATTAAGGAGAATAAGCATTTAGTTTGATAATATATAATCTGTAGTTCGATAGCCTTTTTATATTTAAAATTTTAATAAAACGCGAGTTTTTCGTTCGAACGTTTATACGAGAACCCTCTTCTCCTCCTCTCTCCTATTGCTATCTTCGCTTCTCCCGTGTATAGCGGTACTGTCGCTAACTTCAACTGGTGTAAAGGCGGGAAATTTGAAATTTAAAATGTAGCCTACTATAAATCGTTATTTTTTTTTACATGTATGTACCATTTTACTTTACTTTGTGACTTTTTTTTAGTTCTAATTTAATGTATAGGTACTCTATGCATATAGTTTTTCTTATATTCACAAAACATTTTTTATTTGATTTACTTATGTTTATTATTACAAAATAATAGAAATTCGTTTTTTATTATAATGAATAAATATGTAGTTTGGGAGTACAAATCGCCATGTATTTTTACATATATGCACCACTTTACTTTTTAAAAACACCATACATGATAACGCGTTCGCGCTCTTTCCCTTGAGTGGCTGAAAAGTTACGAGGTAACCTTTGGGCATATACCATACTGTGCTTTGGGCAAGATCCGTATATACAAGGTTACCTCGTAACTTTTCAGCTAATCAAGAGATCGAGCGCGAACGCGTCATCATGTATGCTGTTTTTAATAAGTAACGTGGTGCATATATGTAAAAATAAATGGCGATTAGTACTAAAAAACGAATTTCTATTATTATGTAATAGTAAACATAAGTAAATCAAATAAAAAATATTATATAAATACTTATAACACAGAACTTAGAACTACACACATATATAGCGCATAACATTAAATTAGAAACTAAGAAAAAGTAAAGTAAAATGGTAAAAAGATAACGATTATATATTATCAAACTAAATATTTATTCTTCCTAATAAAAAAAAACATTCTTATTATTATATAATCATAGTTAAACTAAGAAAACTAAAAATTTAGAAACACAAATTTACGTAATGTTTTTTTTTCTTGGCAAAAAAGGTTTCAATTAATGTTTTGTCAACAAGAACGTATCTTGCAATGTACTTTCAAGTTCTTTTTATTATAACAGAATACCCCAATACAATACTAACCTTTCAATGTAAACAAGCACGAGAATGATCGCGTGGTGCGTCATCACAGCGTCATCGCGTATTCGCCCTCTCCTTTCCCCGTGCTTCACCTACAACTTACGAGGTAATCTTATGTATACGGACGTGATGCGGACCTTGACCTTTGGGTAACTATTGCAATTAAATAATATTTTGCCGACACGTAAGAGGGCCATCTTGTATGTAGTAGTCTAACTATAAAGCTTATATTTAAATCGAGATGGACATCAACGACGTGCCGCCATCTACCGCTTTTGTTCAAAATGTTCAAAAATCCGTTAACTATTTTGTCCATAAGGTTGTCTAACTAGTATGTATATAAACAATGATATTACTAATTCCAATTATATCTTACCTAATTATGGACATTCAGACAAACTCAATTGCTTTTTTCTTTCTTTCCTGTATAGAAGCACTACCGGGTCAGATATTGCAATAAAAGATGAACCATTCGATGAAACGACTGCTATTCAATGTCCCCCCAGCTGCCAGCCAGTAAAAGTGAAACCTTCCAAGAGAAAGTATTATGTTGGAGATATAAAAGCTGTAGAAGATTTTTCAACGCCAACGATGGCAAAAAGAAATTATGATATTATAAAAAGGACAATGGAAAAGCAACGAATAAAAATAAGAAATTTAGAGCAGGCTAATCGTCGGCTGCAAAAGAAAATAAATAGTCTCGAGGGAATGATTGACGATATAAAAACTGAAAATTTCATATCATAAGAAGTAAGGCAGATACATGGGTGATCATTAAGACAACTAGAACATTAAGACGTCTAAATTGAAAATATCTAATGGAGTTTTGCACTTGTGCAGAATGGAGTATCTGATATCTTAAATGAAATGTAGCAAAGAAACAGCCGTCAGAATTAAGGAATGTTGCGAATCGCGAATGTTTTAAAAAAAATACCAGCCCTTTCAACGATCATAGGTAGGATGGTACAATATGATCAATGGAGATTTTGTTTTTACCAAAGAAGCGTTCAGATCAATGCAATTGAGAGCTGGAAAAAGAATGGTTCTATTGAATTTGCCCTTTGGTTGAAATATCTACAAAGGACAGCGTTGTCAGTTGCCAGGCCTACAGTTTTCTTCCCAATCTAAAGTTTTGTTTTACACGAAGACGTGAAAGATTTTTTTAATTTTTTTTCAAGAAATCTAGAGATAATTGTATGAAATAAAAAAAAATATGTTAAGCATTCCTTTTTTTTTAATTTCACATAATTTCACATATAGTGTAACCGCGACATCTTTATTTTTAAATATAGCATGAACTGCATAGTATGACCAAATTGTTTGTAATACTTTTGTTCGCCATGGCAGCTAATTTAGTCATTTTTGTTTCCAAAAATACTTGCAATATATATAAGATGTTAACCGATTACGTAACGTATTCCTGTGTACTGATTGAATTAAATGAAAAATGCAAAATGAATTTTAAAATGAAAAAGAAAATAAAATTAGCTAGCTCAGCGGAAAAGATTTTATATAAAACAAGAAAACTATTAAACTCAGAGTTACCCTCGCGAACTAAAACTTGAATCTAACCACGAAAAGTAAATTGTGAGTGAATGAAATAAGACTTTCTTAATTACCCGGAAAATTGAAAAGGTTTAAAATAAAAGAACAGAATTTTTAACTCAGTGACGCTAATTAACAATGAATTTATTACAACAACGGGTTAAATTACAAAGGTGCAGAAAAAAAAAACCTTGAACTAAAGGTTCTGGACTAAAATAAAAACTGCACTTGACTGTAAATTAAAATAGGACAATGCTATTTCCTATACAAAGCAAAAATAAAACTATTTGTTCCGGAAGATTATCCAATATCTTTCAATTTCAATCTACGTGGTTTCAACAAATTAAAATAAACTAAGCGTGAACAATTACTAGAAAAAAAGAAAAAAAACTAAATGAAAGAACAATACTTCTACTCACCCAAACGAGGTGATAGAAAAATAAAAATGATGCAGCAAAATTGAATAACGGAAAAATTAACTCTTTAAAAATAGATGAGAAAAAAAAAACTAAAATAAATCTTCCTAAACAAAAAAAAACAATAATTGATCTTATACCTACTACGTGTACACGTCAATACATTAACAATTATTACGATCAAAATTCCTTGATTGACTAAATAAATTACAGCAGAAAAATTAAACTTTCAAATTCAAAATGAATTACAAAATGGCAATAAGATTTAAAAATACGTCTACTCACGTCAATGGTCGAACAAGGAAGTCCTTAACAAAATTCTACAATTGTTTTTCTTACAAAAAATCCCTCCCTCAAAATCGTACAACGCAGACGTATAACATTACAACGACAATATTAAATAGAATACGCATTAAATCAACACAAGCGAACAATAGACAATTTAATGACTGGAATAATTAAAAACTCTTAAACTAAAATTAATCAAAACAAAATAAAATTGTGCAAATTCTCGGCAAATTACAAAACAGCTGATCGGAGAAATAAATCAACCAAAATATGCAACTTAAAATACACTCAGCTAAAGTGAGTTGTCTAACCACAGCAGTATGTAACAGAGGCCGTAGCTGGTAAGTATGGATTGCCGATCCCAGGCGATTTTTGGCTACAAATTGGGGCATATGTTTTGACCCCTAGAAGTGGCCGTCAGCCAAATTCTCTGCTCTGAATATTGAAGTTTTTCAGTAAAAAAAATAAAAACCAAATTTGTTTTTTTGAATTTTTATTTCGCGATTGGGTTGTCTGATCGAAACTTAAAAACAAGTAAAATATGCAGTTTTTTTGGCTTTCTGGTTATCAGGAAAAAAAAAGGAAAAAAATCGGTTTCCGTCGATCGCGTGATCGATTTTTTTTTTTGTAGTTTTTATTTTTCAATATATTTTCTTTTTTCTTGGCAAAGAAGCCGTTTTGGTACAATCACCAAAATTTTTCTAAAGTTTCTCTTACCATTCCCGTACTACCTCAATTTATAAATATAAACGATCCAAGCGGTACGCCGTAATGAAAAAAAATAAATATTTTTTTATCAATTCTTGCAGAATATTTTTCTTGGTGAAAAGCCAAAGATGTTATTCCTATACTTTGTAATTGTAAATTATTAATTAGTAATTGGTTTCTGATGTTTGTTGGGATAAATTGTTACCGAAATAAAGAAGTGGATTGTATATTAATTTTGTTTTATTTGTGACGTTAACAGCTTTTTTGTTATTAATGTTATTGATAAAAAAATGTTGCGCACGACATTTTACATTCACATTTGGAATTTGAAGGAAATATCCCGACATCAAGAAAAATATGCCTTTTTTTACTCATTGTTTGATACGTCCCTGTAATTATTTTAAAATCATTTACTACGCTTTAAAGGAGTGTAAATGCCATCACATAACAGTTTTTGTTAATAACACCAACTGCCACCTCCACGGAATTTTCTGTAGATCTACGGAATCTCCGATTCTACTTATAAATCTACGGAAACATACCATGTGATTCAAAATGATTGTCGTAAGAAAAAAACTGTTTTCCGGAAAAAATTATCTATACTTATTACCAATTTAATGAGCGAAGTTAGCTACATACAAATTTCATACATTAAATGAATTTTCTTGACATTTAGCGACATTGGCGTGCGTGTTGTAGTATCTTTCGATTATTTATCTTATAATTTTTTTCAAATCGTTTATATTTACATCTAGTATCACCAACAATAGTATTTCTGAATACTGTAAGAAAATAAAGGAATTTATCTGTGGCAATAGCTCAACAAACAGGTAAAAAATCAATATTAACATTAAGTGAAATAGTTTATTACATTTTATAATTTTATAGGCTTATCATACACTTCAGCGCAATGAGCTGTCAAAAGAGAGTTACATTTTCATCCCTATAAAGTTTCTACGGTACAGGAATTATTACCATTAGATCACGATAGGCGATTGGAATATTGTCATTGGTTTAATAATAATTTAAGGAACAATGACTTGCTAAACAAATCATTTTTCTCGGATGAAGCCCTGGTTTTATTTAACAGACTATATCAATTTACAAAACTATTGTATCTGGTCTGCAGAAAATCCACACGAATTTCGAGAAACACAATTGCATCCCGTAAAAGTTGGAGTTTGGTTAGCTATGTCCAGGCAACGAATAATGGGGCCAATTTTCTTCGAGGAAACTGTAACAGCCCAACGTTACCAACAGATGTTGGAATTGTTTATTGTAGAGTTACAAGAAAATGAGCTTGAAGCTGGTTATTTTTAGCACAATAATGCTCCAGCACATACTGCTCGACAAACCTGCCAATATCTTCAACAGTTTTTTTGCTGACAGGGTCATTAGAGCACAAAGATGGCCACCAAGATCGCCTGATCTAACCCCATTAGATTACTTCATGTTTGGCTATCTAAAAAATAGGATCTATAGAAACCGCATGCATACCATAGAAGAACTGAGAGATGCAGTTTTGTCACTTAATAATTATACTAATTGTATGTTATAATTTAAAGTAATAAATAAATTTAGTTAAACACCAGTTAGTACTGAATTATAAAATCATAATTTAGTAAAGTTAAATTAATTACATTTCATTTTTACTAGCAGAAACACCAAGCCGTAGTCGTTTATATATGCGAGTTCAAATATAGGTTACGTTTTCCTTATTAATGACAGATCCGTTTACTTTCTTGTGTTCCAACACTGACTTAGTACAAACCTTCATTACAAACACGCAGCATATACCTACACCCTGCTACTATCTAGGAGCGGAATTGACAATTATTTTGAATCTCATAGTATATAAAAATATTATTTCAACGCGTGCTTGTTTATGCCTTAATAACAACTAAATTATAAAAACAAGAAATCCTGTGTCGGATAAATACACAACGAATCATATATACATAACATCTGTTTACACCGACAAGCCGCAGTCGTAGCAAAAGCTATAGTCCATCCTAAATGCGCTCGCCACATACATTTTCGCGTAGGTCGTTAACTTTTTTTGGTAGGAGCTGTACGTACTACTGCAGTTCCAATTTTGTTGCTCCGCCAGAAAAATACCACTCTAAAATATCGTTACATTTTACAAATTTTTGATGAATTTACTAACGTGGAAAACACATTCCCCCTGCCGGCTAAGTAACATAACATGAATGTCATCCGTTATATAACAAAATATGTCATGTTATCGATGAAATTTGGTACCGTCTAAAATTTAACAAATTTCGCGCCTGTTACGCTAATCTGTAATTTGATTCGTAACATGTAAATTAGAAGTGGTAGGTGCAGGGCTGTCGTTATATATAACAGTTTATGTAACAATTTAACATGCTATTTAGCCGGTATCACTTACACACGAACTTCTAGTCGTGTGGACGGGCAGTTCGGAGTTCGGCGAACTAGTCTGTTACATATGACAGCGGGTAACAGATACAAATTTATTTACTGAAACTACCCAGGTAGCACACAATATTTATAAAATATCTATTTTATATTTTACAAATATTATATGTATGAGAAATATTTCCAACATAAACAACACATTATATAATATTTGTTTATAACTGTGCATTATATTTAAAAATCATATTTATTATACATGGAAACAATATTTTATATCACACATTCCAAACCCAAGTTAACATTCAACATATAAGCAATATTTAATAAAATATTGCGAGTTTAATATTGATTGCAAAATATTTTTTGATATATTTTTATAATCGTTTTCCCAATATCTTATTTTGTTTTACGAAAAATATTATTTAATATTATTTTATATGGAAATATAATCATGTATAGCACACAATATTATACAACATGAATTTAATATTTAACAACTATTATATCTACATACATGATAAATATTATCAGGTTTTACTTAACCAACAAAAGTAGTGTTTTGTTACACTTTGGATATTCATGTAAAAAAACAAAGCACAGATTGGGTTGATCATAATTTCGGTTATCTATTAAAAATTTTAATTCATGGCTTCTAACAGCATTTTAATCGAATATCTTAAACATTTATATATAATTCGTGTTCGTAATATTGAAAGAATTAATAATATATTTTTAAGTAGAATAACGCATGTACAAAATATACTCTATTTTAACAAAATTAATATCTTTCTCTTAATTATTTTAATTTGTATGTAAACTATTAAATTACTGGCTTTAGAGGTTTGTTCGTTGGTGTTACACCAATTACACAGGTGCATATTGTCTCTTTCTCAGATGCATAAAGAGTAAATCTTTTATCCTGTTTTAAGTAGGAGTCAGTGTGGAAAGTGTAGCACCAGCGAACAAACCTTAGGTTTTACAAATTTTTCATCTGCGGTTGTCCAATCCTACTTGCTGTTTTGAGTCACGTGAGTTAGTGCATATATCGTATCGTAAACAAGCGACAAGAACGTGTGCATCACGTGAGTGGTGAGTGGAGTCATAGCAGTGGTGTGTAGTTTTGTGGTCCATGATTGTGGGTTATAAGAACAGAAGTCGTGAATAAACATTGCACTGGTTATAATTGACAACTGGTAAGTGTCGTAATTATAAATTTAATAGGTTAAGAACTTTTACAACGCAGGTGTTACTGCTTGTTTACAAAAATAATGTTACAGGATAGAGGTATGTCGTCCAACTCGAAATTGTCATAAGTATCATTTGGTCAAACACACACTTAAAAAATATGAAATTAGCAGCCTACAGAATGGAGATATGCATAACAAATATCAAAATATCGGTCAACATATTGGGGATATTGCAAAATATAGCAAAAACAGTAATTGATGGTAAGAGGAATGGTTACACGATGCAGTACATTAACAAGATTTTTTTGTAGTAAAGATGACACAAGGATGAAACAACGAGAATGAGACGAATGCTGTTATGACAGCGTTGATACAGGTAGGCAAGGCCTTTTAAAAGTAGACAATAATTGCAATAATTATATACATCTTTTGTATTGTTTTATTTAAATTTTGTTTCCTTAATACAATAGTTGCATAAAAACTTCCATCAAGGTTTAAAATACTGCCAAAAATATATATTACGTGAATATTTCGATTTTAGCTATCAGCGGTCTAAGTTCTACGAGCACCCCAGTTTTAGTGGTAAGTTGTACAGTATATGAGTAGTAAGATGTTTTTATACAAAAGTTGATGTGTTGCAGATGTCTTGAGGCGATTGTAGGTATGGAATATTTGCTGATAAACAATGTCCAATTGTTGTATAAAATTTAATCCAGTTGCCACAAGGATGAGATCGACATACGAGGGTACCAGATGAATCATTAAAAAGACAGTATCAGTATACCTAGCGCAATCAAAATCTTGTATATCTAAGTAATGTGCATTTGAATTATTTAATCTTTGAAATAAAAAAATTTAGCACACTTTTTTATCTTGTAGAAGTATGCCGTCCAGCATTAACCCTTTTTTTTTGTATATGTATGTTGTTAATATGTAGAGTATCTTGAGAATTACTGGTTATCTTGTGTTGCTTAAATATTGTTAATCCATATTTTTTATTTTGCAGTAGAACCTCTCATTACCGGAATTATATTGACAAAAAAAGTTCATATGTAATATTTTATGTCTTCTCGATTATCAGGATTTTTCATTATCCAGACCATGTTAGCCTTCAATTAGTCCGGATACTGGAGGTTCTACTGTACATAGGAATGGTGTTGTGACATAATCTCATATGTAATTTTTCTAAGTTTTACAGCAATAATTAGAAAGTGTTTATTAGCGTCAACATCCTAACTGAAATCACACTCGATTCCAAATTGTTTCCTATTCGATTTGAGATCAGATTTGAGTTCTGATATTTAAATCAATGCTTTATAATTATTGTTGCAAATGGAAAATCATATAGCAGATACTTTCACGAGACCATCCACATGTATATGGATTAGCAATATTAAAGCAACATAAGAAAACCAGTATTTCTCAATATGCTCTATATATTAATTACAATATTTTCGAAATAAAAAAAAATCTGTCATTTCCTATATGGAATATATATTTGAAAAAAATATTATACCTATATAAGAAATAAATATATACTACATATGTATTGGATAATATACGAGAAATATTAGTTAGCAATATTTATGAAATAAAAAAAAATCTGTCACTTCCTATATAAAATATATATTGGCAAAAAAATATTTTACTAATATTTGGTGCTACCTGGGTACTATGTTGTATGATGAAATTGACAGCTTTGCCAAAGATAAACAATTCAACGTTTTTTCTTTTTGACATTGATATGAGTGTAATTTTAGTCATTAATACATTAAATTGATGCGTTTCAAGTAAATTAAAGATCTTAAGTTTTATAAAAGTTAATCTTCAAACTAATGTGTAGATAAAGTAATTAAATAATTGCAATGTTGTTCTAAATATTCAAAAGCTTACCACTTTTTTCATAATTCATCAAATTTCTTAAATTTTACTAAAGAGGGTCGAAATGTATATTGTTATGTGATAATCTGGTTTAAATGCGTATATGATTTTTTTGTCTATAAAGAGGAAAATAAATTAAAAAATAGATATTTATTAATATATACTAATCATTTAAAAGAAACCACCCTCCTTCCTCACGGCCCTCAATTTGAAGCGATAAAAAATCCATCATACATCCCCGGTGGACCGTGTTTGTGCAAACATATTCGCCTCATTGTAAGTATTACTCATACAGGTGTATGATACTTGTAGATAATTGGATAAAAAATGGCGACCAAATATTTCTTTGATTAACCTATAATCCTATAATTCTTACAACGAACGTTGCAATGATAACAATCACGTTGGGCATAACAATTATAGAAGGTCAATAAAACTACTTTTTTGTTCGAGTTTGTTCGCCATTGTATACGCAATTACTCATACATTCATCATCGTAAACTTGGAAAATAACAGAAATTAAATAATAGCATAAGTAATTGTAGTTGTCAATATTTTCATAACCTAAAGATGAATTACTGGTGTCCGTGATTCATATTTAGTTTCTGTTATGCTCAACCAAAATGACAGAACTTCAAACATTTATGATTTGTCGGGTTTCCCGCGAAACCAAAAAAGAGTTTCAGTTATGCAGTGACAGCAATGGTTCATAACCAGTCATAATTTCTGTACCAACACCAATCTAATTCATGCAATCACTCAATGCTACCACGCTAAATTCTCATACCGAACGTTCGGCGTTTTCCCGTATCTGCTCGGAGTTCGACAAACCCCGAATCGTGTGGACGGTCGCGTCCACACGATTCGGGACCTTTTTACAGTAAGGCTGCAAAAATAACGTTAGTTTTTTTTACGTTGCAAACAACGTTAATTCGTTCGACAAAAGTACCGGAATTCGACGGAAAAAGTAACGTTAGTGTGGTTTGGTTGTTCGCGCTTTTCAACGTTTTAACAACGTGACTGTGTTTATTGGGATACCGCCCCCTCTACTTCGATTGATCGCAAGAAAACTTCTGTCTTTTCGTACAACAGTATAATTGTTCGGAAAAAGTTCATTTTCCTATACTGAATCGTTTAACCGCGTTTCTGTTATCAAAATAATATCAGCAGAACAGTTTGTCAAGTTAGTATAAAAAGTGTGCGTTTTAGTATTCATACCGCTAACATTTTGATAGTAAATTTCAAAGGGAATGATCCCAGGTAGCACCAAATATTAATAAAATATTTTTTTGCCAATATATATTTTATATAGGAAGTGACAGATTTTTTGTTATTTGATAAATATTGCCAACTAATATTTCTCGCATATTATCTAATACATATGTAGTATATATTTATTTCTTATATAGGTATAATATTTTTTCAAATATATATTTCATATAGGAACCCGTACAGCATTTTACACTTCAAATACATAGCAGATACATAAAACTTGAAATATTGCTACATAGCAGATACATAGCTGTTCATATCGATTATGTATTAAATACGTATTTAATACCGATAAATGTCCGCGATTGGTACGTATCTGGAACGTAATTTACCTTACATACCAGATACGTGTTCAATACGTAAATTATATATTTGATACGTATCTCTAATATTGCAAATACATATCTAAAATGTATACAGAATATCCCACATTTACTTTCTCACGTATTTACTCGGAAACTAATGGAGATAAAGAGTTGCAGTAAAATCTAGTGGAAATGGGACGATATAGTACATAAACTTCTGTCATTAGAACTCTCCCCGTATAAATAGCTGCTTTCCCTCTCTTCCACTTTGTTTTTTTTAAATTGTACCCCAATTTTTCCAGCAAGTAACAGGCTATTTATACGAAGGGTGTTATAATGGCAGAATTTTACGTACAATATCGTCCCAGTTCCAATTAATGGATTTTATTGCAACTTTTTGTGTCCATTAGGTTCCGAGCAAATATGTGGGAAAACAAATGTGGAACACTCTGTATGTAGGTTATTTATTCAAACACAAGCAGAGCGTTTTCCTGCAGGCTATCCAAACATAGTATCACAGAGAGTATCTTTTTTCAACACCAATTAAAAACAAAGATAGTATGATTCTCTGTGTTGGTTGCTGGAAAAAATATATATCCAAAACTAAACAAGATATAAACTTATTATTTTCTTATTAACTTATATATTTTTAATATATTTAATAGATTTTATAAAAAAATATATATAACATGTATATTTTTTTATAAAACATATATTTCGATATAACATTTATAGTTATATTTTATAGTAGTATTTTAATATCACTTCATCACTCTTGAGTTGACCGGTATGATTAGTTTGGTTTTTCTCTTTGTCTCTGAAACAATCAAGAAATCGGATGTTTAATATATATAATATTATTAATTATAGAAATATAAAAGGTAAAAAAGGAAGACGTTTCTATTAATATATTATCACAAGGAATCTTTCAAATCTTTTAACATTTGTTTAAATATTATTTGGATAAAAAACAATACAATGAATCCAATGAAGGACTGTTTTAGAAAAATTACATTTAAAAAAGCACGTCATAATTCGACTTTTATAATATTAATATTTAGAAAAATAAATATAATAATTTACTCACGCAATTCTGTGAAGACGTTTAGGAACTTGGGCAATCCAATTAATCATGAGTTTTGTAATCATTTCTTCAGTTGAATTTATATCGTGCAATCGAACAACAGCTACAAATATAGAAAAGTATTCTATGTACAGTATTTATAATACTGTATATAGAATACTATGAACATTTTACAACTTACCTAATATAATTAAATTAAGGATTTTAAAATTTCGGAATATTTTTTTTTCCTTTGAGCTCCCTTCCAACTATATGCTATGACTATATGATGTTAATATGTCATCCTTCATCAATGCTTTGAAAATGTTTTTTATTGCATCCTGTAGATTTGTCCCACCTTTCAATTTCAAAAAGTCTCTCTACAATAATTTGAGATATGTAAATTATTAATATAAAATGAAATCTGTAAATATGTGAATATGAAAAATTAACCTAAAAAAAAAAACGCATTCATAATCAAATACGCATTAATATTGTACAATTACAATCATATGGAAATTCTAATCATTACAAATCCAAAATTAACCTTTGACTCACATAAATTATTTTTCACATATATAATAACTATTTTAATATCTGATCACCGGCGATTATAACTATCAAGTTTTTTAGGTTAATGATGCTACTGGATACTACTTGATACTATGGTGACTACGCTAAATCTCAGCTAAATGCACCAAGCACCAACGAATGGTGGCGGATTAATACATTTTGTCCAATATGTATCAACTACATGTTTGATCTTTAATATATTTATATAATATGCGCAATATACCTGCTATGTATTATATATGTATTTTCTCTTGAATACATCAAACATATTATATTAATTACATATTTAACACGTTATATTTCATACGTAATAAAATGTAATGTAAATGCAATATTGTTACGTATTTAATATGTAATTGCAATGAAAGGTGCTGTATGGGAAGTGACAGATTTTTTTTATTTCGTAAATATTGTAATTAATATATAGAGCATATTGAGAAATACTGGTTTTCTTATGTTGCTTTAATATTGCTAATCCATATACATGTGGATGGTCTCGTGAAAGTATCTGCTATATGATTTTCCAATTGCAACAATAATTATAAAGCATTGATGTAAATATCACAACTTAAATCTTCGAATACGAAACAATTTGGGATCTAGTGAGATTTCAGTTCAGATATTGATGCTAATAAACACTTTCTAATTATTGCTGTAAAACTTAGAAAAATTACATAGGAGATTTTGTCACAACACCATTCATATGTACAGTAGAACCTCCAGTATCCGGACTAATTAAAGATTAACATGGTCTGGATAACGAAAAAAATTCTGATAATTGAGAAGAGATAAAATATTACATATAATAATAATAATCATTTATTAACCCAACAGACGGAATCCAATTACAGGGTCATTAATACAAATTTACTTAATGCTAATACATAGTGAAAACACATACAAAAAAAAAACAATATATTCAAAAATGAAATATTCAGTAAATCAGATGCAAAACAGCTACACTATGCAGTGCACATTAACAAAAGGAAAACAGAGAAAATCAAGAAAAAAGGAAAAATAAACTTTAGAGCACCATCGCTCTTACCGCTCTGTGAATAATTACTGTGAAAGATATCCAGAGCATAGTTATGGTGATTATATAATCTACACATGCTGTATAGTGGAGAATTCTGCAAACGGGAAGTGCTGGAAATGTTATTAATAAATGTGATGGAACCTCTAGAATTAACACGCGGAACGTAAAAATTTATTTTTCCTAATAGTGTTGGATCGTCGACAAAGCCATGTATTAACTTAAACAAGAAACTTACACTATGTATATGTCTATTGCTAACTAGAGATTTGAATTTAAATTCATTTAACAGAAAATCATAGGGAGTGTTAAAATTAGGATAAGTTCCAAATTTAACAAAATATAAATATTTCAGGAATCGTTTTTGTACGGATTCTAAAATGTTAATGTGTATATAATAAGAGGGAGACCATACGATACAACAGTACTCAAGCTTACTCCGGATTAATGCATTATACAATGCTACAATACTTTGCAAGTTTCGAAAAGTCTCTACAGGTTCTAATAATGAACCTCAAAAGTTTGTTACAGCTGGAAATATATATCCAAATGTGGTCATTGAACGACAGCTTCGAATCAAAAATGACACCTAGATCTTTAGAGTGATTGATCTCTCTAGGACAGGCAATAGAATGTTTTTTGTTCGAAAAGCTGATCGTTTTGCATTTATTAATATTTAAATTGAGACCATTCTTGTTACACCACTCGCCTATTTTCTGTAAGTCCAACTGTAGAGCATCACAATCACTAGTGGAGTGTATCACTCTAAATATCTTTAATCGTCTGCGTAAAGTAAACACTCGGATGTTACTACCTTTACTGATATCATTTATAAATAAAATGAACATTCAAGGGTCCGAGATTGGATCCTTGAACAACACCACTCGTTGCAGGAAACATCCTGGACTTGAAACCCTCACACTCTACATATTGCTGTCTATCCCGCAAATAACTATTAAACATAAGAACCAAATCTGGATGAAAACCAAAGCAGTCCAGCTTCTTCAACAAGATATCATGTTGTAGGCGATCGAACGCCTTGCTGAAATCCAATACACGGCATCCCACTTGTTTTCTATTATCCATTGCTTCGTGCACGAACTGAGTGAAATTAAATAAGTTAGTTGCTGTCGAACGTCCTTTACTAAAACCATGTTGGCGGGAATGGATTAATGGCTTAACATGCTGGGATATTATATTGCACATGATTATTTCAAATAGTTTGGCGAAACCAGATATAATTGCCACCGTGCGGTAACTAGAGATAGAAGTTCTCTCGCCGGATTTAAATATCGGTGTGATTTTGGACTTTTTCCAAGCATTAGGAAATGCCTTCTGAGCAATAATTGTATTATATAAACATTTCAACGGTATCATCAGGCAGCGCGTGCAATCCTTAACAATGAAGGATGGAATGTTATCAGGACCAGTCGTAAAGTTTCCTTTCAATTTGGCTAACGCTTTCAAAATATCAGTATCGGTAATATCTTTAATAGATAACGTGTTAACATCAGTTGTGCTGATGGTACAGGAAACATCGCATGCCCTCTTCATAGCAAACGTAGAGCTAAAATAGTTCGCGAAGCCGTTTACAATATCATTGGAGTTCGAAAGTACAGTATCGTTATATATCATTTCACCCGGTATGCGAGAACAGCATCGCTTTCTGTTGACGAACGACCAAAATTTTTAGGATCTATGCATATTCCATTCTCAGTGTGAGCGACATAGTTACGGTAACTAATTCGTATTTTAGACTTCAGTGAAGAGCGAATGATATGACTCGGTTTCGAAAATATTGCGTTCTAAATCTTTTGTACATTTTTCAAATAATGACGTTTTCTCTTAATGTCTTCTAATAATTTCATTAGTATACCATACGGATAGCAATATTTTCTCCGAGGGCTCGTTTTTGGTAACATGTTCAGTTATAACTGGCATTAACTTTGAATAGAAGGTAGTGCACATGTCATCAACTGACATCCCACTGGTCAAATTTTCAAAGCTCCTCGAATCAATATCCATAATAGCTTTATAAAGTAACGGAAAATTTGCCTTCCTAAAATCCAAACGTTTTTCTTGACAAGGTAAGAACTTTTCAATATCACCCATATGATGTTTAACACTACACAGGAGTGCTGGATGATGCGCATCCTCAGCAACTATAGGATCTAAGTTATGTTCCACATCGCATGTAAAAATTTGCGTAACAATAATAAGATCAAGCAATCTACCTCCCGCGTTTAAAACTTTATTGCATTGCTTTAAACCGTGATATTCCAAAAATTTTAATTTAATTTTTAAATTCAATTTAAATTTTATTCCAAATTTATAAATATTGTGTCTGTTGGCTACATTTAGTTTTCCGGAGTAACACTAATGATATTTATATAATGCCATTATAAGATTGTATCATTGGGAATTTTTATTGAATACATATATTTAATAAGTCGTTCTACTGTAAAATTTGGTTGTATATTCTTCTGAAAATAGCACCGGCGTACTTCAAACGCAGTAGTTTCGAAACTGCATCTTTAACATCGTCCGGTGATACGTTGGATAAATTGTTCCTCCTAACTTTATACCTTGTTAGCAGAGACTCTAAATTGGAGATGAAACCAGGTGACCCACCGCATCTCGTTTCCCTAAAACAAAAATGAAAAAGATGAAGGTGTTAAACGTTGAAAGAAACTGCAAAACTCACTCTTCCAACTTATACTCTATGCACTTTTGAAAAGCGTCCGTGAATGAAACGGCCGCGTTTTCGTTCACGAATTTCAGGAATTTAGCTGCGGCGTCCACAATCGTTTCGGATTCGTCAGTGAATTGCTGTTGCATCTCTAACAGCTCGTTTAGATTTTCTTCAACCAATTTGAGCCTGTTCGACTGAGTGAGAAGGTTTGCTTTGACTGTAGCGTCTTCCTGTCTGGTTTCGTATGGCTCTACTACGACTTCGGTGTGTGTGGTGGTCATGTCGACATATTTGTATTTGGCGCTGCCAAATAGCATTCGGAAGAATGATACTCCCACGTTAACCCTATGTCCAGATGTACTGTCGGTAACCGTTTTCTGTAATGGTTGAAATAATAAATTGGTTAATAGGTAACTTCATGCTTCAATGTTGAAGTTACTGAAAATAATTGAGGGAAAGGGTCTAGGCGGTTAAGCATATGAAAACTGCACTCGCATCTGATGAAGGGTTATTACCTTGTTTTTATTGTTCTTCATCTAAAATAGCCATACAATTAATCCCACATCCCTAACCCCTAGTATAAGGAAAAAATTGGGGTGACAATTCTTAACGTATTTTTTTTTCAGTACCTATTGAAGATATCTTTATGAAATTTAAACTGTACTTGGCTAACCATAAACTCATTATAACATAATTTTTTACACGGAAAACTGTAAAAAACGAGAAGTATATTTTTTGGGAGTGATTTATTATACTAACCCCCAAAGTGACACCTACCAAAAAAGTATATCTTATTTGTTCTTGGTTAGCTACTACATGTTAAAGTTACAAAAGGGTCGAATTGGTGGAACATAGTTAAAAAAAAATAAAAACCAATTATAAACATGTGCATACCCATACAGCACCTTTCATTGCAATTACATATTAAATACGTAACAATATTGCATTTACATTTCATTTTATTACGTATGAAATATAACGTGTTAAATATGTAATTAATGTAATATGTTTGATGTATTCAAGTGAAAATACATATATAATACATAGCAGGTATATTGCGCATATTATATAAATATATTAAAGATCAAACATGTAGTTGATACATATTGGACAAAATGTATTAATCCGCCATCATTCGTTGGTGCTTGGTGGATTTAGCGTAGTCACCGTAGTATCAAGTAGTATCCAGTAGCATTATTAACCTAAAAAAACTTGATAGTTATAATCGCCGGTGATCAGATATTAAAATAGTTATTATATATGTGAAAAATAATTTATGTGAGTCAAAGTTAATTTTGGATTTGTAATGATTAGAATTTCCATACGATGTAACTGTACAATATTAATGCGTATTTGATTGTGAATGTGTTTTTTTTTTAGGTTAATTTTTCATATTCCAGATTTCATTTTATATTAATAATTTACATATCTCAAATTATTGTAGAGAGACTTTTTGAAATTGAAAGGTGGGACAAATCTACAGGATGCAATAAAAAACATTTTCAAAGCATTGATGAAGGATGACATAGTTGGAAAGGAGCTCAAGGAAAAAAAAAACATTTTGAAATTTTAAAACCCTTAATTTAATTATATTAGGTAAGTTGTAAAACGTTCATAGTATTTTATGTATAGTATACTTTCTATATTTTAGCTGTTGTTTCGATTGCACGATATAATTCAACCGAAGAAATGATTACAAACTCATGATTAATTGGATTGCTCAAGTTCCTACACGTCTTCACAGAATTGCGTGAGTAAATTATTATATTTATTTATCTAAATATTAATATTATAAAAATCGAATTATGACGTGCTTTTTTAAATGTAATTTTTATAAACAGTCCTCCATTGGATAATTGCATTGTTTTTATCCAAATAATATATTCAACAATGTTAAAAGATTTGAAAGATTCCTTGTGATAATATATTAATAGAAACGTCTTCCTTTTTTACCTTTTATATTTCTATAATTAATAATATTACATATATTAAACATCTGATTTCTTGATTGTTTCAGAGACAAAGAGAAAAACCAAACTAATCATACTGTTTCAACATCAAGGTGATGAAGTGATATTAAAATACTACTATAAAATATAAACTAATAGTGTACCATTAAAATGTTATATCGAATATGTTTATATAAAAATATACATGTTACATATTTTTTATAAAATCTATTAAATATATTAAAAATATATAAGTTAATAAGAAAATAATAAGTTGATATCTTGTTTAGTTTCGGATATATATTTTTTCCAGCAACCAACACAGAGAATCATACTTATCTTTGTTTTTAATTGGTGTTGAAAAAAGATACTCTGTGTAATACTATGTTTGGATAGCCTACAGGAAAACGCTCTGCATGTGTTTGAATAAATAACCTACAATACAGAGTGTTCCACATTTATTTTCCCCCATTTACTCGGAACCTATGGACACAAAAAGTTGCAATAAAAATCCATTAATGGAACTGGGACGATACGGTATGTAAAATTCTGCCATAAAACACCCTTCGTAGAAATGATTAATTGCTGGAAAAAAGGGTAACAATTTAAAAAAAAACAAAGTGGTAGAGAGGGAAAGCGGACAATTTTATACGGGAGAGTCTAATGACAGAAGTTTATTGTACTATATCGTCCATTTCCATTGGCATTTTACTGCAACTCTTTTATCTCCATTAGTTTCCGAGTAATACGTGGGAAAGTAAATGTGGGACATTCTGTATAAGTTCTAGATACGTATTTGCAATATTAGAGATACGTATTAAAAATAGATAATTTACGTATCGAACACGTATCTGGTATGTAAGCGTAAATTACTTTTCAGATACGTACCAATCAGCGGACATTTATCGTATTAAATACGTATAAATACCATATCGATATGAACAGCTATGTGTCTGCTATGTAGTAATATTTCAAGTTTTATGTATCCTGCTATGTATTTGAAGTGTAAATGCTGTACGGGTATGTATCAATTGGACTATATACAAAATAGTATAATTAAAACTTGCAAACTATCTCTATACTTATCGTTATAAATATAATAAGTTTTATAAAAAATATAACCTAACAAATAACTATACAACAATTTAATTCTAGCTCATCAGATACGATGACGACTACTCTCCTACTTAACTCGATACAAATATTGAAATGGACCCGTCGAATATGCGATTTTAACAACATTCAACCGCAAGATTTCTAACTTGTTGATGTGTGAACGTAGACTCGAAATGTTATCCTATAATCGCTATAATAAAGAGTATGCAGTAACGATTCCAGGACGATTAGATTTTCATCCAATTTCTCAAGTATTATAAGAAGTTAACTAGGAGTCACAACATAATTGGCAAAGTTTAAAATTGTTTCTTGAATATTTTGCGAGAGTTTTTGAATATCTATTTTTTCTTTTGTCATAAGAATGGATGATAATATACAGGTATTCCACGTAACTGTTCATTAAAAAATTTATGAATTCTATTATTTAATTTATCCATTGAGAGATTTGGGCACCAGTATCTGTTCGATTGGAACTATAAAATGCAAAATACCTTAACCAAAATATCACTTCCGGGTTGACCGGAATGGATGTCAACTTTCTTATTTAAATAGAATGAAATAAATTTTTATTCATTTTTGAATTCTACAACTATAAATACGTCAGTTTTCATTAGCTATTCCTATAGCTACATGTTGCCGTTTTTTGAGTTATTTAAGTTTTCTTTTTTTTTTAGTCAGACTCATTGCATCATTGAGAAATTAATATCTCGGTTAATACTGCAAGTAAGACTCCAAATTTGCTATGTTATGAATGTAGTATTACTCTAAGAAACGGTAAGCACACTTTACATTCTAACATACAGGGTGTTCAAAACTGAGGAACAAAGTGACATATTTTCAAATGCAAGAAACTCATTTTTTTTTAAATAGAACACCCTGTAATTTAATTCGGAAATTAGGAAGTAAATATCATCCCCTATCATTTTATATCAGCATTCCCTATACCTATCTTTAATAAATTTTGAGATATGAGCGACTTTTTGTAAACAGACTAAGTAGCCCTATCTTTAAATGTTTGTAGCGTGGCTCTGAAATGGATTCACGTCAAATTCATGGTATTATTTTTGAATAACACTACAGAATGTCTGTTCGAAAGTCATTTCTCATAATATATTGCGTTGTACGAAAGTGTAATTACAATGATATACATAAACACTTTTGGTTAGTCAATGAATTTGACATTAATCCCATCAGAGCTAGCTACAAACACGCAAGATAGGGCTACTAATCTGTTTAACAAAAATGCGTTCATATCTAAAATCTATTAAAGATAGTATAGGGAATGCTGATATAAAGTGATAGGGAATTATATTTACTTCTTAATTCGCGAATTAAAATACAGGCTGTTCTATTTAAAAGAAAAGAAATACTTAGTCTGTTTAACAAAAAGTCGCTCCATATCTCAAAATCTGATTAAAGATAGGTATAGGGAATGCTCATATAAAGCGATAGGGGATGATATTTACTTCCTAATTCCGAATTAAAATACAGGTGTTCTATTAAAAAAAATGAGTTTTCTGCATTTGAAAATATGTCACTTTGTTCCTCAGTTTTTGAACACCTAAGCGTATGTTAGAAATGTAAAGTATGCTTACCGTTTCTTAGAGTAATATCTACATTCATAAATAGCAAATTTGGAGTCTGTACGTGCAGTATTAACCGAGATATTAATTTCTCAATGATGCAATGATTAATGACAAAAAAAAGAAAAACTTAAATAACTCAAAAACGGCAACATGTAGCTATAGGAATAGCTAATGAAAACTAACGTATTTATAGTTGTAGAATTCAAAAATGAATAAAAAATTACATCATTCTATTTAAAATAAGAAAGTTTGACATCGCATTTCCGGTCAACCGGAAGTGATATTTTGGTTAAGCATTTTACATTTATAGTTCCAATCGACAGATACTGGTGCCAAAATCTCAAATATAAGATCAATAATAAACATCATAGAACTGTTTAATGCAACGCGGTTGCGTGGTAATACCCTGTATAGAGATACACAACGCGACCGTGTCCTACTAGCTGTGGGATAGTGTTGAAAATGACAGTGTAGCGGCAGTGAAATGGATTGACCCGACTTTCAGTTTTTGCCGCAAATAGTTGACTTCAAGAAGAATATGCAGAGTTACAAACCAATAGAGATAAAACAAAACATTTTTACTGTACATTATGTGAATCTAAAAAAATCTTAACTACTGTGCTTTTGAATGACCTTTTATCAAATGGCTTGAGCAACCTCTGTTTCCTTTTGGAATAAAAATTCTTCGTTTAATAAATGCTTGAAGGTAAGCCTCTAAAGACACAGTAAGTAAGATTTTTTTTTAGATTCACATAATGTACAAATTCTTCTTGAAGCGAACTATTGCAGCAAAACACTTGAAAGGCAGGATCATCCAAAACACTGCCGTAACTGTCATTTTCAACACTATCACCACAGCTGGTAGACACGGTCGGTTGCGTACCTTTATATATATTTTCAGCCTACATTTCTGACAAAAAAACAGACCCAATATGCACAGTATTTCTACAATAAAGTTGATATCTATGTAAATCTTCGTTTATAATGATATACTTTAGCTTTCCAGTGGTTTTTCCGACATTTATTTTACAATTAACACATTTATTATCTTTATGACGTTTAATTGTTTTCTTGATTATTTCTTATCGCAAATGTTACAATGAAAAACAAGATCGCACTTAATATATTCGAAACTCGCGCAAAATACTCCATAAAACAATTTAACTTTCATTAACACAATTTTCTTTTGCCTAAATCTAAGTATACGTGGCATGCCAACTATGTTTTGACTCGCTAATTAACTTCTTATAAGTTGACAAAACTTGCATGAAAATCGAATCATCCTGGGAGTAGGTCACTACATACTCATTATAGCGCATTATAGGATAACATTGTACCGAGTCTACATCACACATCACAAGTTTGAAATTCGTGCGGTCGAATGCTGTAAAATCGCATATTCGACGGGTCCAATTTCAATATTTCATCGAGTATAGTACAGAGTAGTCGTCATCGTATCTGATGAGCTACGAAATATTGATTGTTTATAGTTTATTTGTAGATGTATATTTTGTTATGAGAACATATTTATGACGATAGGTATAGAGATAGTTTACAGGTTTTAATATAGTTTTTGGTAAATAATTGATACATATACCCATATCCATAATTGGTTTTTATTTTTTTTCAACTATGTTCCACCAATTCGACCCTGTTGTAACTTTAACATGTAGTAGCTAACCAATGAACAAATAAGATATATTTTTTGGTAAGTGTCACTTTGAGGGTTAGTATAAAAAAAAATCACTCCCAAAAAATATACTTCTCGTTTTTTTACGGTTTTCAGTGTCACAAAAATTTTGAAAAAATCATATTATAATGAGTTTATGGATAATCAACTATACAGTTTAAATTTCATAAAGATATCTTCAATAGGTACTGAAAAAAAAAACAATTTTTACGTTAAGGATTGTCACCCCGTTTTTCCCTTACCATAGGGGTTAGGGGTATGAAATTGATGGTATGGCTATTTTAGATGAAGAAAAATAAAAACAAGGTAATAACCCTTCATCAGATGCGAATGCAGTTTTTATATGCTTAAGCGGCTAGACCCTTGAATTTGGTTTACTTAAATTTTCAGTGCATTGGCAATTGCCGAGTAGGCAACCAGATATACCACAAAATATACGAATGTTGTCGACACAACCAAAAGGTTGTGGTTTGAATGCTCTCGCCTCATGGACGACTATTATGGATACTTTGTGATCCTGAAGAAGAACAAACCCAGTACGCGGGAAGAGAGAACCTCATACGTCGACATCCGGGAAATAAAATGGCGCTAAAGATTTTACAAATAAATCTTCAGCGCAAGAAGACAGCCACAGCGGCACTCTGTCGAAGGGTGCTGGCTGAAGATATTGACATCCTACTAATCCAGGAACCGTGGATTACTTAAGGTAAAGTGGGAGGATTGCAGATTAGGGGAAGGGAGCTCACAGTGGGTACACCTAACACTAAATCAGAATTTGTATCTGTTTCAGATCTGATCTAGACGTGATGCCAATCATGGAACTTTGTACTGGGGACAGGACGGCAGCCAGACTTAAAGTGGCTATAGATGGAGAGGTACCAGAGACGATCGTTGCGTCTCTGTACCTACCCATCAACTCACCAGAAGAACTACCAGGGTCTAATATGGAGACCCTAGTGACATTCACCAGCAAGAATAAGCTGGAACTAATTGTCGGAGCTGACACCAATGCCCATCATGTAACCTGGGGCCTCTATTTGACTATTTGTATAGTACTGAACTTGACTTTCTGAACCGTGGCGACAAACCAACGATTAGAACATCGAGGGGGTAATCGCTAATTGATATAACTCTCTGCACACTAGGGGTGCGGGAAAACATCAGAAATTGGCATGTATCGGATGATCCATCTCTATTTGATCATGCGTATATATTCTACGAAATCTCTAACTACGCAACGGAGCTGAAAACGTACAGGGATCCCAGAAGGACGAATTGGGAGTCCTACAGGGAAGATCTCTCTACAGCAGCCTGTAACTATCATGTAAGGACCAGGAACAGTGAGGAATTAGATTTGGCCCTTGTATGGTTGCAAGGGAACATTATCTTGTGTTGTGAAAGCAACTGTCCACTAAGGGAGCGTCGCTCGCCAAGACAGGCTGCTTGGTGGAGTAAAAAACTGAACACTCTCAGAAGAGAAACACGCCAATTATTTAACAACGCAAAAAAGGGGAAATTGGGAAACTTACAAGGTTATACTAAACACTTATAACAAAAGAATCAAAGAAGGAGGCCCGGAGAAGCCTCTGGGAGGACATAGAAGATGTTCCAGACATGGTCAGAATTCACAGGATTCTGAAAAAGGACTCTTCTAATACATTTAGGTCCATTCGGTTGCCAGGTGGGAGGTTCACGTCCACTGCAGAGGAGACTCTTGAGTACTTTCTCAGCGTGCATTTTTCTGGCTCGGAAACGGGTACTTCGGTAAAACAGACCAATCAGTTGCCTCGAGGGAGGCCTCTAAGGACGATTGGAGACAATCAAACGATATTTTCATACCTCATCTTATTCGATCGGCAGTTGAATCGTTTGAACCGTACAAATCTCCTAGACCAGATGGAGTGTTTCCAAGATTGCTGCAGGAGACAATTGGAGACGTCATGGGGCCCCTCTTGGAGATATTTAGGGCTAGCCACGCCTTGGGTTACATTCCCAAGGCCTGGAGAGATACTAGGGTTGTGTTCAATCCGAAATCTGGAACGGACACATACTACCATCCTAAATCATTCAGATCAATCAGTCTTACATCTATTATGCTGAAGACTATGGAAAAAATTATACACCTTGTAGTGTTTTTAGACATAGAGGGCGTTTTTGATAACACATCAACGCCCTCGATCAACCGATCCTTAATGGACCGGAACATTAGTCACACGACCAGCAGATGGGTTGACTGCATGCTAAGAAGCAGAGTGGTCTATGCCCAGATGTTAGATAAAAGTATCGCCATGAGGACCACTAGAGGGTGCCCTCAAGGGGAAGGGGGCGCTGTCACCACTGCTGTGGAGCTTGGTCGTGGATGACCTTGTCAGGTCAGTAAACGACAAAGGAATATAGACGCAGGGGTACACTGATGATTTTTTCCTAGTAGCTAAAGGGAAGTTTCCGGGCGTAGTGGCAGGCATCATGGGTAATGCACTGCGAATGGTGGAGGAATGGTGCCTTTCACAAGGACTCTCAGTTAATCCACAAAAAAAAACAAAGTTGGTTGCTTTCATCAACATGGGGAAACTCAATGACCTAGGCGGCATTAGATTGTTTCGGCAGGAGTTACAATAAACCAAGGAAGTAAAGTTGTCACGGTCTTTCTCTGCTAATGATTTGCTAATACTACATATCTGAACTAATCGCTAATTAGCTACGCTCTCTCTATTTCTATCTTAACGAATCTTTGAATGCGCGCTAAAATGGTTGCCTACAAAACGGTTGATGACGAGCGGTGAAAACCTTAAACAATAGCGCTGATAGTAGCGTTCATAAATAGCTGAACAATCCTGCGCGTCGCCCTTTCAATATTCCTCGTTGCGTATATGTTTTGCCGTGACAAATAATTAATTGAGATTAACCCTAATGAGGTAGCAACAATATCGGAGTGAATCAGGGTTCTTACCCAGTTTATACGCAACTTTCGGTGATACAGTGAAATAATAAGTGCTTTAAATGCAAGAATGTTTATTCGCAAAACAACGGTTGGACAAAAAAGAGATACACAGATGTAAACAGGTGAGTTCTATATTTACATATAAATATACAAATGAAACTGCATGTACACTCGTGTACATATTAAACTGAACAATAATAATGCAAAACACGTGCCATGAAAATAACAATATGAAACAAGCTGTTCGTCGCCGATGAATCTAATTGCTTACGGGACGAACAAATAGCGGTAACCGAACTAGTAAATTCGGGCTTTCGAGCATGATTAAAATGGTAAGCTTGCGGTCTACAACTACCGGAGAATAACTAGTGTGACCGTGTAAATGAGCAATAACTTAGTGTGTGACATTTAATTCGGGAAAACGGTAATCAAAAGTGACAATTCGCGTTACAAATTAACGTAAGAATTGTATATACAAGAACGAAAATTACATGAGATCAGCAATTAGCCGACACCCCAATGTAATATACGGAAACGGGCGGAGATTACGTGAGGCACACCCCGAAGGACGGCACTCGCACCGTAATATACGGAAACGAACGGAGATTACGTGAGGTACACCCCTGAGGACGACACTCGCAACGTAATATACGGAAACGGACGGTGATTACGTAAGGTACACCCCTGAGGACGACACTCGCAACGTAATATACGGAAACGGACGGTGGTTACGTAAGGTGCACCCCTGAGGACGACACTCGCAACGTAATATACGGAAACGGACGGTGATTACGTAAGGTACCCCTGAGGACGACACTCGCAACGTAATACCCGGAAACGGACGGATACTATGCGCGAGCAGCCGTCTCGGCGGACCTCTCTCTGCCAAGTTCGTGTTTCGCGGCGGCTTTTATAGCCCGCGGACTATCCCTGCTACGCGGTCGCGAGTGGGAGTCGGATTCTGCGTAAACCGACCTTGTAGCGTGTGGGGACGATGCTTCGCGGACGGCGCGCGGTGAAGAGGATCTTTAACTAAACATGTCACAAAAACGGAATTACAATTATACTATGTACAATTACTGAGACAATCAATTGAAAATGCCAAATCAACAATTTATAGTTCATAAATTCCACTTAAAATAACACAAATTAATTGTCTCTTACAACGGCAAGTGACAAAGTATCTGGGTGTTACCCTCGATACGGAACTGAACTGAAAAAAATCACTTAGTTAAAACAACGACCAGGGCTACGCAACTATTCTGGCGCTGCAGGAAAGTTGCCGGTAAAACCTGCGGACTAAAGCCGAGGGTGATCCACTGGCTATATACTGCCATGATAAGACCAGTGATAACATACGGGGTAGTAATCTGGTGGAGGACAGAAGTGTTTTCCGCAGTGAAGCTTCTAACCGCTGTCCAGGGACAGGTATTACTGGGAATCACTGGTGCAATCAACAGCACAGAAACCGCTTCTTTGGAGACCATTGCGCTGCTTGAGTGGAAGTAAGAGATTTAATAGGGATGGTACAGTGAGCACCCAGCTCAAGTGCCTGGAGTATAGGTGCCCACCCTAACTTAAAGAAGAAGAAGACCAGTCCCAATACAGGAATACAGCCATTTATCTTACCGTTGTGGTTTTATATTGGATTACCGGCACCCACAATCTCGTTTGTAATTCCTGGATGGAATTTTGATGAGCCGAAATATCCTGCCTATGTCTATCGATTTTGTCCAACGATTTTTGATGTTGCACGAGGATGTCGATCAGCGGTTGAGCTAGTGAGGCTATGATCTGATTGGCATCTCTCAGAGTAACTATTATCTTCGTCGATGATGGACGCAATGTCATGATATAACGAAGCAATCTGTAAAGAGATTAATATTAGAAAGGCATGTAGATACAGAAGCGTCAATTCATCCCGCAGAATTAAGAAGTTTCATATTTATAGATACTTTTGGAGCAGGATTTAGACATTTTTACGAATGAGTCGAAGGGTGATAGTGGTACAGAGACGGCTCTTCTTGTTTATAACAGGAGTAATGAAATATAATAATAATAAGTGTTCATAAGTAATTTCATAAAAGATTACAATTGCATCAGCAAAAAACTCGTGATATTCATATATGTCCAATAATCGACATGTGCTCTTCCCTATCACCCTGATGACGTGAACAAAGTAAAGCACTCTTAATATAATTTAAGGAAATGAAAATAGAAGTTGCACTAAAATTAACATAAAGAAAACTACAAACTATATCGGTCCATCTTGCTGCCGTTTAAGTTCGGCTAGTATAGCCCGCTTAAATGCTGAATATGAGACGCTCTTAAATCTATGACTTACTTCACTGTAGTGTTTTGCAATGTTATGTGAAAACTTTTTTCAAAGAACGAGGTTCTGTGGAGTGGCGGTGCCAGAAGGCCTCTCGATTTTGCACAAGTGGGGACTTGTACAGAACATGCTGATGGTGAGTGATACTTTTTTATGATAAAATTATGCTTTTTGTCCCAACACCGGGGTAGAGGATCCGTTAAAAATATTTTAAATGATCTTTTTTTGACATCGAGAGGGATGAGAGGGATTAGAAAGAATGAGAAGGGAAGAGGGATGATTTTTTTTAATGTCCTTTTTCCAAAACATCGGGAAAGAGGACGCATTAAAAATGTTTTGAAGTATGTATTTTTTAACTGGAAAGGGTGAGAGAGAGAGAAGGCAATAATTTTAAATGATTTTTTCTTAAAAGAAAAACAACGGAAGAGAGGACGCATTTAAAAAAAAAATTCATTGGTAAAAAGAAAAACTTTTAAAAAACTTCGTGTGAAATTGAACTATTCAAGAGTTAAATGCAAGAATATTAAATGAGAATGAAAAGTATTTCATTAGTATTTATGTGTTTATAAGAGGAATTATAAAAATTAAGGCATTTTCATTGGATGAGTTTGGAAATATTTTACACAACGCGGCAAACTCAATACTCACGGCTCTATCACTGCTAAATGTGGTGATATTGGCTGCGTTCAGGGAGTTACGGCGCTGGAAGCGATAACCGCTAGCGCTGTGACCGGCGCTAGAACTCCCTGAATGGGTCATATGAGTAGCTTTTGCTGGCGCATGCTCTTTGCTTACTTATTCAGTGTGTTTGATAGCGGCGTTTTCAGAATCGGACCATATGTTGAAAGGTTAGGTTGTTTGCTCAAGCGTTTTTTTTAAATTTACATCACAAAACTAAACGTTCGTGTTTAATCTTAGACAACAATATCTTGTTACACATATAAAGGGATAAGAAATTGTACACAACAATTATTTTAATCACAAAACTATAAGAAATAAAAACAACCACCGTTTTATAGAGTAACATATTTTAAAGGTATCACTAATATCCTCGTTCACTCTTATAATATCTGTATTTATTAATCCAGGTGATTTTGTTGCTGTTTAAGCATAAATTATAGATAAATATAACCTTATCGGCAAATATTCAAATAAATATCTAGGAAAAAAGCATTAAAGAATTTGTGATGCGTGAATTTTTATATGTATTCGTAAACTATTGATTTTATAATTTCACAAAATGTCCATATAATAAAATGATTTCCCTTGATCTATCTAAAAATTGTAGTTTCTGTATTTATATATATATTTATATTAACCTCTCTTCGTGTTATATTGTTTCCATTTCACTTTATTCATCATCACTTTAATAAAAAAGCAATAAAAAGTTGGTATTATCACAATTACTTAACAATTTCACGTAGTTCACACGCTTTACAAATTCATATTTGAATGTTTGCCGGTCATCCCCACTTTCCACTGGATAATCTAGCGGTCGGCCATATTGCCCAGCGAAAATATTTTTCGCTAGAAAAGATGGGCCGCTAGCTCCAGCGCTGGATCTAGCGGCCGCGTTCAGGACGCCGCTCGATCTAGCGGAGCTCAGCGCTGGCAGCGCCGTAACTCCCTGAACGCACGGATTGATAACAAATAGCAATAATTCAATTTATGTCTTCTCTAGTAATTGAAGCTATACCAAGAGCTCATATTCGATCTGTCGATTGCCAAAATATTGTAACGTTTTTCGGTTCTTAAAACGTTGTCGGGGTTTTAGAAAAACACACAGGCGATATATTTAAATTCACTTATTCTATTAACACTATTACGGTAATTAAAATCTATTAAAAATACTTATTAACTATATCACTTAACCACTAATGTCTTTATTTATGTAAACGATATTTATATTACATGTAGTAATTCAAACGCGACCGCACTATCGAACTCGTATCGATTCACTGCCTCCTGGCCAACCCGACGCGTTATTTATAGCTTGCGCGAACTTCCAGATTGTTCGGGGGCCTTCTAGAACGTCCTCGAAGATTCTGGAGAATATTCTCGAATCTTCGACCGCGGTGCTGCCTCTGTTATTCGTCGTAGGTAGTTCTTCTTCCGCTATGCTAGCGCCATCTAGGGACGCCTATCGGAACCGCCAGTTGAAAAGTTGGCGCTCGTTACAATATGTTAAAAGATGGATGGAAAATATGATTTGTCTTAGTTAATGAAATCGAGAGATACGCATTCAATTCTGCTGGGCGGCTGTACGCTTCGATTTCCCATCTCCAATCCACATGTTATCACTGTCTAAAGGCAAGCATTTACCGCTATTCTCTACCCTTGTCTAACTACTACAAAATGCTATCACCACACTGATCTTTCCAATTTAAATCAATTCAACACAGCCTTCATTCCGTATACTGCGACGATTCGATAGACATGCGTAAACACTATTCACTTTCAGTTTCGCCGGCGTTCGACTCAATTCGCTTATTTTTTAATAAGTTGTTAGTCAGTAATCGTGGTCAGTAATTTTATAAGAAAAGTAATAATACGCCCGAGCAAAAACTTTTTATTGTGAAACAG
This sequence comes from Protaetia brevitarsis, assembly GCA_004143645.1. Taxonomy (NCBI): domain Eukaryota; kingdom Metazoa; phylum Arthropoda; class Insecta; order Coleoptera; family Scarabaeidae; genus Protaetia; species Protaetia brevitarsis. The sequence continues at coordinate 103,709 of RXPK01002160.1, forward strand.
TTTTATGGTGGCAATTCAGCAGAAGTTGCACACGATTTATTTGCAGTAAATTATCCTCAAACATCAATTCTTAGCGCTACTACTATTCGTAATACAGTCCGATGATTTGAAACAACGTTTACATTAATAAATAACTAAAATAAAAATGTCCTAGCGAAAAATGTCAGTGATATCGAAATAAGTTTGTGCATTAGTGGAATAAAATCCTGGTAGAACATCTGAAGACATTGCTTGCGGATTTAATAATAGTGCAAAAGTTTTAAACCTTTTACATAAGAATAAATATCCATCGTACAAAATTAGCACATCCCAAGAACTTTCACTCGACGACTATTACTGTCGCCTGGAATTCTATGAATTAATGATAAATAAATATCCCGAACATGAATATTTTTTTCAATAACATACTATTTACCCACGAAAGGTAGTTTATTTACTATTGTTAGGTTTTTTAAATCTATGTTTGTTATTTGATTTGATTACTGACTTTTAAAACTGCTTTTTATTCTTTTTTTTTCCTTTTGATGTTGTTTATGAGCTCTGTCACTGAACTTTACAGTTTACAAGTTTACATTATCTAATGCTTCGATATAAAAAAAGCGTGAATAGAAAAGAAGCATGAATAGATTTTAGTTATCAAATAAGTGTTATCTTATTATTTCCCTTTTCACTAATACAAATGTAATGTTGGATTTAATATTGCTTTTACAAATTTTATAAATAATACAAAAAAAGAATATCTGGCTCAATTTAATTCGGCTGAACTATGACAATTCGTCGAACGTTGATAAATCGGTTCTACGGCTTCGTGCGTAGACGCCTACGATTAAAGTCCTTCCCATTTCCAGTCGTCCGGAATACAATCGACAGTTCGTAACTTCTCACCCGGTAAATATTGAATACAGACGTAATATTTGCTATATAATTCCCGTTTTATTACGCCGTCCTGCTTGCCTACTTCTATTTGAATTTATGCATCACCTTTTATATCATATTCAAGAGAGTAAATATTTTTAATGTCTGTAAAGACTACTAGTATTATATTTCATATGAAATTTTCTAAAAGAGTGTCTGTTTACCAATTTATAATGGCAGTGAGGTATTGATTTTAGAAACATTTTTTTCTTTTGTAGATATTTAAATTAAAAATAAAGTTATTTAAGTAATCACAACAATTAAATTTTATTTTAATTTGTGACAATCTTAAATTGCCAAATTATAGTTAAGAATTTGTGACGAATCAAACCTTTTATTTGTTTCTTTTCTTCTGCTTTATATAGGTACAGTGAAATCTCCCTTGAACGGACACCAACGGGACCAACTGAAGATGTCCGTTCAGGAGGGATGTCCGCAGAAAAGAAATATGTACTAGATACAACAAAAATCGTGTTTTAACGAAAATGAATATATAAAGAAACTGGACATTTAAATCGTATATGTATAAATGTTTTAAAATAATAAGAAACTTTACACTTAAGAAAAAAAAAGTTTATTTCCTTTAGATATATACAAAGTATAATATAATACGTACATAGATACATAGATGTAGTATGTAATACAAAACAGTGAAATGAATAGTCACTTTAAGGACGCAAAAGTTCATATATTGTTGTTTGTCTTCTCTTTTTCTTTAAAATGGCGTCTTGAAATCGTATTTCTAATTTAGAAAGAAGCTCCAAAGACTCTGTATCTCCGTGATTTCGACAAAACTTTTGAGCTGCTTGGTCAGGGTAATACTTTATATAATTTGGATAGCTTCTGTTGGCACTGAACCTCATCGACATGAGAATCTTCCGAAAGTCCTTGTATTTCAACTGGATTTGTAATTCTTGTTCTGAATCTGGATCTTCAACATACAAATCTTCATCTACGTTCAAAAAATCATTAAGGTTTTCATTATCCGTCAATTTCAATAATTCTTATTTTTGAGGATATCTGAAAGTACACTAAGAGGGCAAATCATCTTCTAGCCAGATATATCAGCCTCAGTTAACTGGTCTTCACTTTGCATATTTGCATGATAAATCCTGCTTTGCGGAAGCAATTTTGAACTGTCTCTTTGGTTACTTGGTCCCAAGCGGTTTTTGCCAAATAACTGCATCTGTGGTGTAATTTTCTTTATTAACTCAAAGCTGTACCAGCAGTTTCAATGTTTACTAGCAGATGTTGAGTATTAGACTTCGGTAATAAGTTTTAAAATTCTTTATAACCCCTGGTAAGTGGTTGACAAGCTGATGTACAATTAGGGGGTAAAATAATATTTTTATATTATTTAAGCGAACGTCTTTCGGATGAGGTCCGCATTGTCTAAAAATAACAAAATATTTCTTTTTTCTTTAGTCATTTTCCAATCTAGGTCTTGCAACCACTCTGTCATAATTGTCCTGTCATCCAAGCTTCTTATTGTATTTCCAAGTTACAGGCAGGTTATTTATGTTAATGTTTTTAAAAGCTCTGGTTTAGCTGCCTTACCAATGATCAGGAGTTTTTCTTTTCACCCGCCATATTTGCACAATGCAAAATCGAAACCTCTCTTTAGGATACTTACCCCAATAATTTTTCCTTCTTTAATGTGAGCGTTTTGTCGGTAGAGCCCTAAATACAGGCCTGTCTCGTCGGCATTATAGATGTCTCTCGGTGAATATCCCTTAATCAAAGAAGGACATTTTTTTAAAAACGATGAAACATCTTCAGCATTAACCGAAGCTCCTTCTCCTGAAATCGCTTTAAAACTTATATTGTGACGGATTCTAAATTTATTGAGCCAACCAGAAGAAGCACTGAATGTAGAATGTGCCAAAGAAGCGGCTATTTCTCTTGCTTTACATCGTATTAGCGGACCTAAAAAATAAGTTTTTGCGTTTTGTTACGACAAACCTATTGGTAATCTCACTCTTTTTATCTACATAGATATTTTAGAATTAATATGAAAGAAATCATCGCATTAATACAAGAAACCTTATCTAAAAAAATCATATGCATACCTGTTAAAGGAATCCCTTATGGCGAGCTGCTGTAAACCAATCATAACACAATTTGTCAATTTTAGTACCATCACCCGTCAAAAAGCTTCTTTATTCATTCAAATTGCTGTTCGACATCCATTTGTTTAGAAGGATTTCTTTATGTTTAATTATATTTGCAGCTTGTGTTTTTTCAATATTAAACGCTTGGATAAGTTCCTTACACTTAATTTCTCTTTATTGTAAACTTCAACAATCAATTTTTTGTTTAAGCGTGAGAATTTTCTATTTGGAGCCATTTTACAATGAATGTGTCGCCCACTGTGTCTTTTCCGTATAGACGTCAGACTAATATTGAATGCAGATTCAATCGAAAACGTGCACCCAAAGAATAAGAACGGTAAATCCCCGACCAACTTGGGGAAGTCCCTAATTCACGCCAGGCAGAAATGCGCGACATAGGCTGCGTTTGTACCGAAAGATTAAAGTCGGTAAATCTCCGGTTTACTCGGGGAAGTCCCTGCGAAATTGGCGCGCGACTCTCGATAAAAAAATAAGATAAGGCGTTTCTTTTTATTTTATTTTTTGTCCGGTTAAGAGAACATTTTCTCGTGTCCGCGTCCGTTCAAGAGAATGTCCGTCCAAGAAAGAGTTAATACAATGAAATTATATGAGAGCCGGTCGAGACCATGAAAACTGTCCGTTTAAGGGAGGTGTCCGTGTAAGAGGGGTGTCCGCGAAGGGAATTTCACTGTATATAATTTCACTTAATATTTAATAATTCAGAATGTAAAAATACTTCGACCAAGAAGCGGTAAATAGATATATTTTAACCTTTTCCATAGTCGGGTGTTTACATCTCTTTACAATCTTATCTCAAAACCGCAAACAAATATAACAGCTGGCGGTGTCAATTGAATATGTAAATTCTTTTTATTTATTTTGTTGAGTAGAGCCGGATGTTAGAATATATCCCGTAAAAGTTGTGTTCACGTCATATGTTTCTTTACTAGTACCAAGTTATGCGGAAACTTTTTTCTCTTGCTGACCTTTAGGTGCATGAAGTTTAGGATGAATTGTAATTATTTAACTTCATAAATAAAGTGCTAGAGATATGGAAAGTTGATTTTTTTTATATAAAATTGAACAGTACCTTTTGGATTCCAACGCCGACTTATTCCAACTTTCCCGGTACGCTTCTTCTTCCACATTTGGGAATTTCACACCTTGTGAGGTAGCGGCTAAGTATCTAAACGCTTCATTATCGAAGCAAAAAGTGTTCGTGCCGTTCATGGTTATTGGAGATGCGGCATTTGCCAAGGCCACCTGTAACGGTTGCATTGCATCGCCGGGCCTGTAATTACTGGAACGGGTGTTGGTGAAGACGAAAACCACGTTGCCCAAAATGTTTCGATTTAGTTGCGAAAGCACCTTCTGTATGCAGAAATTGAAGAGGACATTGGATCTGGATTCCGTGGGTTTTAGCACCACACAGACGGCATTCAAATGATCCAGCTGGTTAAGGTAATTGATTAAAGAGTTGACGTTCCTCTCGTCGTAGGCCAATCCTCTGGTGTCCCCCAAACCAGCGGTATCTATGAGCCTTATCGTTCTGCCTTCGTAGTTGAGCAAATGAGCTATTGGCGCTTGAGTACCGGAAAATCCGGCGTATTGACACTCGTTACGATCTGTTCCCGTGGTTACCAATCTGGTTTCGTAATTGGGAAGAGGCAATTGGAAACTGGTCGGCGTAACTTGGATGAATTTGCGTTTGGCGTCGTTCAAATTATTATATGTGAGGTAGTTTAAGAGGCTGTTGATAAGGGTGGTCTTACCAACTCCAGTTTCACCCAGGAGTAAGATGTTTATCTCGGACATTATGATTGATCTGAAAGAGAAATTGCGGTCTTTAGTTTAGTGGGACGACAAAGATACAAATAGCTAAGTTTTTTTAAAAATTTTATATCATTAGAATACCATATGAAAGTAAATATTTCAAATTGTTAAAAAAAAAATGGGCTATACTCAGTGGCGGCTCGTGGTCGGAAACGTAGGGTGTTCACAAAGTCAAGAACATGCCAACTTTTAACTAAAATCCAATCATTTTTTTCGTACATATCCTTCTTAAATTTTCTTTGTAAAATCTCTAAATTTGCCCTTTGTAGTTTGCGTCAAATTAAGTTCTGGTTTTGGTCTGCCCATACTTTTAACTTGAATTTTTTATTCATAACTAAACGAATTAAAATTGTCTTTCAAATATTGCACAGTAAAACTGTTCGCATCCATAGTTCTTATTTATATATTGTTTAGTGTTTACTTACAATACTACTTTGTTTGTTTTGTGTGCATTTCATTATCTTTTTTACGTACTGTATATATTCTTTTCTATTTGTCGGCTGCACCAAAGCGCATTAGTGGCGGCTTTGCTTTGTCGGCTTTTTGCAGAGGGATGTAAGGATGCAGCGTAGTTTTTAACTGCGGCTCAATCAATTATTATTTGTATCTTTGAGGGAAATGTACGTTTTTTGGGAACAGTTAAAGATTTACGAGTTTAAGTTTGTGATTTTATGTGCGCGGGTTTAATAAACGAATTGCTATAGATGAAGTACCTCAAACGAAAATTTAAATCAGTGTTTTAAATAAAATAGATAGTTTTTTTTAACAAATATATTGTCTAATTTCCTTTTTTTTTACAAAGTTAAATTTAGATATTTATAAATTAACACTAAGTATTTAAATTGTTACAACCATGATTATTGTGTTAATTATCAACTTCTTATACCTAAAACTAAAATATAAAATGCACTGGCTTAATATCAGTAACAAATTACTAGATTAATATATTAAAATTTTTCAATTTCAAGCAAAAAAAACAACAACACATGTGAGCCACCCCCGATAACTAATCACACTGGCTCTCTCGCTCGCACGTACGAAGCAGAGAGCCAGAAAACAAACAAAAAAAACCTGGAAACAAATCCGTCCAATACGGAAAAAATATAGCAATAGTGAAATAAATAATATTATGTTATATATAGTCACGAAAATTTTGTTAAAACTTAAAGTATAAAGAAATACACCGTTATCCTAAAATATCAAAACAACTTTCAAATGAAAATAACATTAAATTAAGAAATTTATCCAGATAATTGTTTTTTTTTTAATAAAAATCTACAGCAGTATGTCAGTTAATAAATTAAAATAATTACGCATACTTGGTTTCATTATAAAACTGTCACCAACAAACAGTATTAGTTGTTATTATGGTAGTTACGACCTGTGAACGGTGAGTCATTCATAAACAAAAACATATATAATATAGTTTATCCGTAAAACACGATATCTGAACGTTGATGTCGATCGATTTGTCAACGTGACCCGAGAACGCAACGAAAGCGAGCACTGGAGCACACTCAATTTGTGCACCGTTCATATGGAATCTGCCGTATCCCTCCCCACCTACGCTACGTCCTTTATGCGGCTAGACATTGGATAAAATCAACGTAGTCCCGAATACTCGGCGCACGTGCTCCGTCGTCGGTCGCTTGCTCGCGATGTACATACATATGTATAGAAAGGAACGTCACGTAGTTTATTCGTTTCGCTGCGTTATATTTCACGAATATATTAAGATCGAGTAATAGATTTTATTAGTTTGTAATCGACGATTTGTTTAGGGGGTTCACGTGCTCATGTGCTCCTATACAGAAACCGCCACTGGCTATACTTCCGTAAGAGGACCACAGATTTGGCGATTTCTATGCATACTAACGGAAATAGCATATGTTCCTGAGTGTAAAATGACTATTCATTTTTTGAGCAAATGAAAACAAAGTACTAAAAACAGTGTTCGAAAAGTGCTATTTCGAGGTTATGTGCGAAGTTGACAGATATAACGTGTGGTTAATGGCGTGGAAAGAAAAGTTACTAAAATTTAGACAAAAACAGGCGCAAAGTTCAAACGAACTAGATTGAATTGTGACTGAAGTTGTAAGTTTAGCCATTGCAAATTAATTTTTCTCTAAATCCTTCTCTTCTTTATGGTGCGTAGACCTATTTGTAGAGATGTTTTGCCTGTTAGTGCCGCCGAAATAAAAAATAAATGAAATAGGTTTCTATTATCTTTTAACGTGAAAACCTAATTCTGACTATTACAACATCCGTCCAGGAAATGTTGATGGAGGAGAGCATACTGTAATGCATCGAAGGCATCACTTGGGTAAGTATACATAAAAGATAGTCCATTTTAGAGGCACTAAGAAAGGAGAAAGAACTACACCTTATTACATTGACAAATTTGTAGTAATTTCGTTATTGACAGAAATGCATGTTTTATTTTCCCTGCAGCGTTACCCAAATATGCTTATATTTTGTAATCTAATTAATGTCTGATAATTCATATCATTTTTTTTTAATTCGCTCCGGCTTCTTCTTTAACATTAAATAATAAAGGAGATATGGGGAGGATGCATTGCACCATGATTTTTATATCAGATATTAGAACGAAAAGCTCTACACTCGTCAGAAATATTTTTTATTAGTTATAGTAATGGTATGTTTCCATTAATATCATAATAACAAGATAAAATAATATTTCGATTATAAATTCCCTAGTTTCAAAGATTTTACCTCAAAAGTCTCACTATATTTTTTCAAAAGAAATACAAAATTTGAATTAGTGCTAAATCGAACAGTAGTGATAGCTATAAATTACAAAATGCAGGTTTAAATTAATAATTAATGATGTTTATATAAATATTAATTCTTCATTATGTTAATATCGAAAAAAGGAGCCGCGGCGAATTAAAAATAGTTATGAAAACAATCATTATGAATCAATTGGATTAAAAACACAAACATATTTGGTAAAGCTGTAGGGATGTGTAAAGAAAACAAAACATCTGTTTGTATACAATATTATATTTAAGGTAAGTAATTGAAAAAATTCGAATTCTACTAATCGAGGTAAGTCGGCAGGCATAAGTATGCGCCTTTGATGTATTTAATTCTCTCTATTTTATAAGATCAATGTTTTTTCTATGTTTATTTACTGCATACTACAAAAAAACAGCGAGACCGCACATCTGTGTTTACATATTTCAAGACGACAGTGAATGCATAAGTCGTCTACTACCCATGCTACACATTTAGGCTCTATTTTACGCTGTAGGTCGTACTACAATTAGAAAGTGTCGCTGGTGTACCTAGCTCAAGTATCTGGATTATAGGAACCCATCATAACTTAATGAATGAATGAGGGTGTGTTTCATTTAAAAAAGAAAACAGAAGTAAATGACACTTGCAAATTAATACATTTGTTCTTCTATAAAAAAAAAAACACTTTGTAGATTATATTTTATTATACCAGCTGTGTAGGCTCATCTCCCGTCCGCATAATTACCAAATATTATTTCTGGAAAATGAATACCGCTACCGTGGTACGTTTTGTTGCTACATGTGATCTCGAAACTTTACACATTTTCTTGAATAATTTGACAACCCAACAATTAAAAACAAAAACCTTTTTATAATTATAAGCTACTTCAATGTAATATTCAAATCCTTAAAAATATATAAAGTGTGCCACTAAAAAAAATGGATTTTATGACGCCACTCTTCTACTGAACACTCTGTATATATTTAAATAATTTTAGACTAAAGGCCTTCTGATCATTTACTATTATTGTATTTAATATTTTGTATGCTTTTCAATTTAGTTTTAAGTTCTACTTGTTAAATTCTGTTCGACTTTAGACGAAATTGATTAGGAGAACATTATTGGATTAGTGAATCCATCTCCTTACGTATACCGGGTGTCCAGCCTAAGATGCAACGGTCCATAGCCGATTTATTATTGTTTTTTTGGAAAAATGTTTCAAATAAATGTTGCCTCGAATCATATTCTACACATTTTAAAATTAGTTTCAGTAATGGCGGACTTCCGGTTGTACCGGAAGTAGATACTAATTTTATTATTTTAAGTGGAACACCCTGTATATTATTGTATTTTTGGATTCCTTGTTAAATTTAAATAACAATACGTTAGGCATACATTGGGGCTAAGTTGTACCGTTTCCGAATTACATGACGTTTTTCGAAAAAAATGACATTTGCAATGTCTGCGGTGTTTGGAAATATCTCCGAAAATACGAACGTTAGAAAGATGCGGTTTTCAGTTTTCGCTTAATCATGAAACAGCACACATCTTTTATTTTAAAATTGTTGCGTTTACATTACAGAATTATTAAATAGGGCTCTGTAATTTTTTAACTCTAAAATCATGGATAACTTGATTTTTTTAAATTGAATGGTATAGCAAGTTTTTACAAAAATGGATGTAAAATTTAATTTTCTTTCGATTTTATACGAGTGTCATTGTGGCTATTTCCAAAGGTTTGGAGATATTCGCGATTTTTCAGTTTTTCATGATAGATACGTATTGCGAAGCGCCGGCCACCTTCCCCTCGCATTTCACCAGGCTTGGGACTGGCTGCAGTAATACTGGCATGCTTAGAAAATTGCCAATAGAATACAATAAGACTACTGGAAACAAACAAAACTTTAAATTAAAAAAATGTAGAATTTACTGAAGTGCGTTGGAAATAAACATAGCAATGGCGTACATACACGTCGAGCGTCTTGCTCGCAACAGGTTACACTTTAAATGTTAGTGCCGTCATTATACAAAGAATTTGTACAACAATATTACATTAAATGTTCAAAATGCGATCCATTTTAGGCGCTACATAATTGAAATCGCTTTTGCAAACACTTTTGAACATTTCTGGTGTGACTTCTTGGAACGATTTTAAAATACGATGGCGCATATGATCAGATTTTGTTGGTGACGTCTCATAAACTTCATTTTTAACGAAACCCCATAAAAAGGAATCGCAGCTTGTAAGATCTGGCGATCTCGGAGGCCATCTGTCATCTGTCCTCCACGCCCAATCCAGCGGTCTGAAAAAGACACATCCAAAAACTGACGAAATTCGACAGTATTGGGAGATGGAGCACCATCGTGTTGGAACCACATCAGCTGACGAGTAGCTAGCGGAATATTTTCTGACAGAACGCCCAAATTATTCTGAAGAAATTCCATATAAACCCTACCCATCAGGCGTTGGTTATGAAAGAACAAGCCTATGATATGTTGTCTAAAGATACCTGCCCACACGTTCACTAACCTTCTGTACTGACTATGTGCTGCAATAAATCGATGGGATTTTGTGTGTCATAAGAACAACAATTGTGACGATTCACAAATCCATTTTTGTGGAAGGTAGCTTCGTCTGAAAACATCACTTTCTCGAAAAAGTTCACAATGTTGTGCTTTCTTTTTTTTTTAATTTCAAGTTTTGTTTGTTCCCAGTCATCTTATTGTATTCTGTTGGCCACTTTCTAACCATAGCAGTATTACTGCAGCCAGTCCCAAGCCTGGTGAAATGCGAGGGGAAGGTGGCCGGCGCTTCGCAATACGTATCTATCATGAAAAACTGAAAAATCGCGAATATCTCCAAAACCTTTGGAGATAGACACAATGACGCTCGTATAAAATCGAAAGAAAATTAAAATTCACATTCATTTATGTAAAAATTGCTATACCATTCAATTTTAAAAAATCAAGTTATCCATGATTTTAGAGTTCGAAAATTACAGAGCCCTATTTAATAATTTTGTAATGTAAACGCAACAATTTTAAAATAAAAGACGTGTGCTGTTTCATGATTAAGCGACAACTGAAAACGGCATCTTTCTAACTTTCGTATTTCCGGAGATATTTCCAAACACCGCAGACATTGCAAATGTCATTTTTTTTTCGAAAAACGTCATGTAATTCGGAAACGGTACAACTTAGCCCCAATTATGCCTAATGTATTGTTATTTAAATTTAACAAGGAATCCAAAAATACAATAATATACAGGTGTTCCATTTAAATTAATAAAGTTAGTATCTACTTCCGTTACAACCGGAAGTCCGCCATTACTGAAACTAATTTTAAAATGTGTAGAATATGATTCGAGGCAACATTTATTTGAAACATTTTTCCAAAAAAACAATAATAAATCGGCTATGGACCGTTGCATCTTAGGCTGGACTCCCGGTATATGCACACGGCGTCAACGTGTTAAATAATTTTAAACTAAAGGCTTTCTGATCCTTTACAATTATTGTATTTAATATTTTATATGCTTTTCAATTTAGTTTTAAGTTCTACTTGTTAAATTCTGTTCGACTTTAGACGAAATTGATTAGGAGAACATTACTGGATTAGTGAAACCATCTCCTTACGTATGTATATATGCTTCGTGCTAATCGAACCAACCTACCGTTGTGCATTTTTATGGTAGGACTGTAGCGCGCGGTAGCGAGGTTATCCTCTGTTCTGTAAGCTTAGATTATAGACGCGTACGTACAGGCTTACAGATAACCTTACAGGCTTCGAATATAGTGTCGAATTATTTTGGAACAAGGAAACAAATATGAGGTAAGTATATAATATTAAATATAAGTAAATACGTAGTTGATTAAATATTACACCAAATTAAATCCCTTCTAATTTTATAGTTTGTTTTTTAGTCATTAAGTAGCTGTTAGATGAATGTTACACATTGTGTTAAAATAACTGTGATGGAAGTTATTTGGCGTTAGGTTTATTGCACACATCTAAAACATAAACAGAAGCTTTTAAGTTTTGTACTGTAACTGATCCTAACCTTAGGAGACAAGTTACACACGAACTTACATATATACATACACAAGTGGGAGTGATTACTACGATAAACGTCAGTATCTTCTCTGTCTTTTGATTTATCCAAGTAAAGATTATTCAGATTATAATCACCATCAAACTTCATATTTTAAAATTAGCTACAATGTTACAGGATGTTCCATAACGCCGTACCAGAGCAAAGTTATGTTTTTTTTTAAACGAAACATCCTGTATTTTACTTTAAATTGGAAACAGTTCCTCATTACAAAATTATAAAGTTTTGATATGTTATACAGTGTGTTTGAAAAGTAATACTTAACCAATTTTCCGTGAAAATCATCATAACAAGTTCAACAACAATGCTGTATTATAACCAAAGCTGTTTAATAATTGCCAGAATATGTAAAAATAATGTTTTTTTTAAATATTAAATCGATCACTGGGTGCGTCAACTTCATTTTCTTCCACTTTTTTTTAAATAGATGTAGTTATATACTATCGTAAAATACTTATGCTTTTATTTGTGTTAAGCATTTCCTATATTCCAACTTATTGGTTTTTAGATATTTTCATTTTTATATGCAAACTATTGATGAGGTATTTAAATCTTCACCAATTATGAGTTGGCCATGACTTATTTTATTTATTTATTTATTTATTATTATTTATTATAACAAATCCACTCCTTGCATATGTGACAATTACTGCAAAAAATATATCGTCCACTTTTAAGAATGCTCGTAAAATGAGGTCGTTAAAATTATTAACTTAAAAAAAATCTCAGCCAATAAATAGTGCTCCCACGATTTTGGTTATATATTCTTAAGTTGAACTATACATATAACTGTTTACTGGAGGTAGTTTTATCATACCAGTCAAAGAGCAGTTCACATACGTAATGTTCACTCGTGTGTTGGTGAATTCCTATTTTATGTCGACTATTCATTTGGTAAATTGTTTATGAAGTTGTGACGGCGACCTTGATTTATTATTTTTCAAATAAGGGTATTCATTCAGTTTAAGGCGCAAAGAGTTTGCCGCAAAAAGCATAAAGGGAAGCATTTGTGTTTATCTGATATTCGCCTCTTATAACATATGTATAAACATATTTCTCATTGAAACTCGCATAACAAAAATACATACAGTTGGGAGCAAATGTAATACGCTTATTCTTTCATAATCAAATTAATAAAACATTTGAATTAAAATTTTGCATAACTTTCTTATTTTGATTCTTTTATTATTTTTTTAAAAGTTTCTAAATAGTTAGGTTTTCATTGCTTTGTTTTACTACATAATACTGACAAATAAATTGCAAATAACTCTTCTCTGCGACTGTATATCCCAACACTAATATTTGGACTCTTCTATATTTTTAATAGTAAGAAATTTAGAACATTGAATACTTCAAATGAAAGCAGTAAGTGTTAGACTTGCATAAATTTGCGGCCTATTAGTATTGCATATGATATTTTTTGGGAACAACGTTTTATTAGTTGAAATTTTTCCACAATGCTGACCGCACTTGAAAAGCTAGAAAATGTCGATAAACTATTTGAAAAAGTGGAAACTGCCTGGCAAGAGATTTCAATAGAATCTTCCGAGAAACTTCTAACGGATTTAATGCCGTCCAGATTATAGGAAGTAATAGAAAATGACGGGGGGTGGACACATTATTAGATGTTTCAAGATTTACGAATTGTATTTATACAAATACGGCCGTTTGCACCGCTTGTGATTAAGTTATAATTAAAACTTAATCATAATTAAAGTTTAAATTCCCTTGCACCGATTGCTTAATTAATAATTCGTGATTATCTTTAATCAGTACCCAAGGTACGAATTAACTCATAATTAAACTTGGCGCAAGCGTGGTTTCTTTGTTTACAATCGTGTTTATAGGCGATTATAGGTTATGTTATACGGTTTGTGGTTTTAATACAAATATCTGTGGCTGTAAATAGAAATAGCTGGCTAATTAAAGTGTTCACTTTAAAGATTTAGGACAAGGAATAGCGGCGTGCAAGAAGTGTATATTTGGCAGGGTTTTAGAAAGTCCAAGGTAAATCAAAAATTAATTCCCGAAATAAAAACTGACAATAAATGTATTTGAGGATTATTCGTGGTTTCAGGTGGGAATGACCCGGAGGTATTTTGTAGCAGGAAAGGATATCTTTCTATAAATTTACAATTTTTTTATGATGCTAATTTAAAAATAATGGATATCGTAGTATGATAGCCAGGGAATACACACTTTAACGATCCATTCTTTTCCATAAGCGACAGTGGATATGCCTCAAAAACATATTTATTGACCCCACTGTTAAATTCTGAAACAGTTGTGAAAAATCGTTATAATGAAAGCCATATTACAATACGGAATGTCATTGAAAGCATGTTTTTAAGAAGAATGTTTTCCATTACTGGCATATGTTTGTCGCTTCAAGCTGGATACCTTTATGGCAGTAGTAGTTGGTACCTCAGTATTGCACAATATAGCCATAAATGTGGGTGAAGAGGAAATCAATGAAGAAAAATTAAATCAAGAAATTTTAAATGGACAACTTCATGAGATTAATTATGACGCTGTTGATGATGTACCTGCTGCAACACAGGCATTACTAATTAATGATTATTTCAACAATTTGTAATTCATTGCTATATAGAAATTAACTTTTGAACATTTTTTTGTATTTGTTTTCTTTGGCATTTGTATAAACGAAATATATTTTATTTACTCTAAATGCATTATCACTTTGATTTTTTTAAAGAAATATTGTGTATGTAATTAACCATTTATTTATTAAATAAAAGGAACAAAATATATAAGGAAATGATGGTAATAATAAAATAATTCTAACAAGTATATAGTAGCAGAGGTCAAATAAAGTATCAAAAATTGGGGCATTTGTAGAACAAACAAATAAAAGAATTCCATAATGTAAAAAAAAACCTGCATTCACATATTAATTTCCATTTTAAAACTACTACTCAACTTTTTTTATTTCAATATCTAATTCTGTAGCAATTTTCTTCAGCTTAAATTCCAATAACTTTCAAATGCCGCTTAAAGTCGCGCATTCGCATAGCGGCAATTTTCATTATGATGGAACAGTGTTCTCAATATAAATACAATTTTTGACTAAAAACTAAACTTCACGCAATACCAACCTATATTTCTGTCACAAACTTTTTAATTAACTAATCATTAATTAAATTTGTTCGGTGCAATCCTATTCATATTTAATTCGTAATTAATTTTAATCTTTGATTAGTTAATTAAAATGTTAATCACAGACGGTGCAAATGGCCGATAGTTAGATAAATATAAATAAGTTTGTAATGACGACATTGCATTCTGTTATTGCACATGTGTATATGATGTTAGATTACTAGCAAGGTATCCCGTTAAGCTACATTTACTATTGAAAACTATATACATATTTATTTATATTTAAATTGATTTACTAGTAAATGTTACAATTAAAAAATTACGAAATTGATAGAAAGAAACTTGTATATATACGAAATAAAGTATCATAATAATAAGAACATCCAGAAACAGCAAATCTATTTTACAAAGGAATACGTTAAAACACTATTTTAACGTGTGTATGTTTGTGTCTTGGTAACAAAAAATAAATTATAAAAACAAGAAATCCTGCGTCGGTCGGATAAATACAAAATGAACCATACAAAACATCTGTTTACGTCGATAAGTCGTGGCCCTAGTAAAAACTATGGTCCTTCCTAAATGCTCATTTTAGCGTAGGTCGTTAACTTTTCTTTGGTAAGAACTGTACATGCATACATTTCTTTTTTTTACATATTAAAGTGAGATAGTTATCTCGAGGAGAGTATTTTTGAGCTAAGGAATGAGGCGCGTGTGTTTTTTTTTTGGAACACAATTTTGAATTGAAAAGTTGATTATTCGATGAAATTCGCTGATTAATTTAAGCCTATTTAAGCGGTATTTTTACAAAGATAAACGAATTCAATTTAATCCATCAAGCTAAGCCAGTAAATGTTTTTAGTGATCACAAAAAAATTCTTACTTTCCAGGAAAAAAAATTAGGCAATGCACACAAATTGTCTGATGCTTCAAGAAGATTGATTGCTTCCCATCAACGAATTACTTTTCAGAAGAAAGTGATGGATTTCCATTTTCAAGTAAAATACGCTTTATTTATGTGAAAGGCTAAGTAATTATAAATCATCCTAAATCACGTGCTCCACCTAAAGGTCCTTCATGAGACTACCTATTCTAAGTGCTATATGGATTCTATAACATATGAAATGTACCGTTACCAATATGGGACAGTGGGATATATGTAGTACAGATTACTGTAAAATATTTACTGTACGCATTTTTGTCCCATATTACCCCACTGTTCCACTAGTGATTGTAAATTTACCGATTCTTTCATTTAAACCGGTATATAATCCTTATGTTCCACATTGTTCCATTTGACGGTACCTACTCTTACAGTGGCGTACCGAACATGGTTCCGCGGGTTCCGCGGAACCAGGGCCCGGACCCCGAAAGGGCCCGGTCCTCTCCGGGCTTTTTTTTACAAGGTCCGAAATGCTAAATTGCTTTGCACATAACGTTGGGCCCCTCGAGGCCCGTGGTTTACCTCTTGTTCTTTTACAAGAATCAATGCGCCAAACAGTTTTGTACATAATGTATGTTTATATTTTACTAAATTGATGCATTTTTTCTCCAACGTTGAGTAATCAGAAAATAAATCCCAAAGTTACTTTATACGCTTATATTTCGACCCCGTAGGTCTTTTTCGGTGCCCACTAATCCTATCAATAAACTATTATACAAATTATAAACCATACACACTTTACACATTAAAAATTTCTTGTACAATCTAAATACAATTTTATTTTTGTACACGTCTTGCATCAGAGATATCACTCTTATTTTCTATAACTACTAAACGTCCGAGAAAAACTCCACTTTAGTGTAATTTAAAAATATAAGAATGAGTCCAAACATATTTGTGATTCAAAAATAAAAATATTGTGCATTAAAAAAAATGTGTTAAAATTAAAGCGATAAACAAAACTGCTGCAACGGAAGTGCCAGAGTAGCTAACAGTACTATTAAACAAATTGTTTTCCAGTTTATGGATAGCATCTGGATAAGTATTGGAAGCGGCACGCGTTCGGTGTCTTTTCTGTAGAAATCGGGCGAGATCTTATCAATGGTTTTCATAACTTTTGTATTGTAAAAAAGGGTGCTAATTTTATTTCTTCTATCCGGCTTATGCTGGCTGCTAATTCACGATATTTGGCAATAGCGGAAAACCTCAAAACCTATTAGTTCCCACTTCCTTATTTTTGCAGTTTGCACCCCCAACGATCATTTTTCATCTTATTTAAGTTAAAACGCCGTGATAGAACGGTATTGTCTCGTACAAATATTTGTTTTTATTAAGTGTAAAATGAGCCAGTACAAACGTAAGTCTGTAAGTGTTAGACTTGGAATTCCTGAATTCGCCAGCAACCGTTGAGCATGAATTAGAGACTTCACCAATTTTCAAAGAATGTAAGAACTTTTTAATTATTGTTTAATGCATTAACCGTGTTAATTTCTAGTGAACATTGAAAATGTAACTGACCGTGGACATTTTCTTTGGGAATTAACAAATGTCCAAAAACAATTTATTATTTCTAATGGCCCTTGCAAACCTACTGGCCCTTTTCCCAAAGACAAAAATAACAGGTGTTTTTCTGATTTTTACTACAAAACAACTTCGAAAGTCGGCTTTACAACGGAACGAATGTGGTTGTGTTATTCTACAATTTTAAATAAATGTTATTGTCAACCCTGTTGGTTGTTCTCGAAAAAGCAAACTTCTCTTGGTTTAGGTTTTGATGACTGGATACATTTAAATCGGGGCTATAAACAGCCATGAAGCGACTAATGAGCACAATCAATGTTGTGCAATTTACGACAAATGGCGATTAAATAAAACTATTGATTTCGAAAACGAATCTATAATTCGCGAAGAAATTTCATTTTGGCACAAAGTTTTAGAACGGGTCATTGATGTTTCACTTTTGCTAGCTTCTACAAATATGCCGTTCCGAGGGCACGATGAAACAATAAATTCAGAAAACCCTGGAATGTTTTTGGCTGTTATAAAGCTATTGTCCAAATATGACACTGTTTTGGAAAATTTACTTAAAAATAAAAAAAAAGGAACGATTACTTATCTTAGCCCGAAAATTCAAAATGAGGTGCTAGATTTACTCGGAAATGCAATTAAAAATGAATTAATTCACAAAATTAGTTCATGTCCGTTTTTTTTGATAGTTATTGATACAACTGAAGACATTTCAAAAAAAGATCAGCTTAGTTTAGTTTTTCGATATGTAGAAATCGTACGCACCGAAGAAAACGTTGTGTCAGATGTCGTAATTAACGAATCATTTTTAGGATTTGTCTCCGTATCTGATCAAACTGCAACTACACTTAGCAATAAAATAATTGCCGAAATAAATTAAACATTTGCATAGATAAACTGCGTGGCCAAGGATATGATGGCGCGGCAAATATGAGTGGCGTTTGTAATGGCGTTCAAGCCATAATTTCAAAAAAAGTTAAAAACGCTCCTTATGTTCACTGCGCTGTGCATACTCTAAACTTAATTTTAAATGATTCCGTAAAAAAATATTGAAAGTGTAAGAACCTTTTTTGATTTTGTTGAAAGAATTTATTTGTTTTTTGGTAATAGTTATTGTAAGGTGGGGATTGCTATACCCAACTGACAAAGACAGCGATACAATAAAATTAAAGAGATTTGTGCCTACAAGATGGTCCTCTAGGCACGATACCTTACATGCACTACGATTTTATTTTTTTAAACATATTGAAAACACTTTCAAAAATTATTTTAACAAGTAAAATAAAAAATGAAATTGTTGAAGCAAAATCACTTAAAAACTTTTTAGTAAAATTTGAAACTGTTTTTTTTTTTAGTGGTGTTTGAAACAAAGATTTTGCAATCCACGGATCTTCTGTCGAAACTACTTCAAAAAAAATCGCAAAGTATTAGTGAAGGTGCAAAATTATTCGAGAATGCCTTACGAAATATGAAGGAACTGCGGGAGCAGCTTCATTGCGTTAAAAGTGAAGCGGGGCAGTTAGCGATAAAATGGGGAATAAGTCCAGTGTTTTCAGAAAAACGGAGGTCTCGGCCAAAATTATTTTTCGACGAAACCAAAAATCATTATTGCGTTGAAACTAATGAAGAAAATTTCAGAATAACTGTTTTTTTTGAAAACACTGGATATTTTAATTTTGCAATTAGAAAATCGATCTAAAGGTCTCTGTCACATAAATCAAACATTCGAAATATTAAATAAAGATATATTAATTAACAGTACAGACAATTATTTATTTAAAATGGCACAAAAATTACACACATTATACAAAAATGACATTACAGAAGCAATTTCTGCTCAAATTTTATCTTTTCGACAATGCTTCCGCGAGGAACTAACCCAAATTAATTCGGTAAAGGATCTCTTAAAATTTATATTAATTGATAATTGTTCATCAAGTAGTAGCTTTTCTGAAATTGTAACAGCCTGTACGATATTTCTTACTGTTCCTGTAACGGTAGCAACAGCAGAGCGAACGTTTTTAAAATTAATAAAAAATTACTTACGAAATACAGTGAGTCAAGACCGGCTATCTAATCTGGCAATCATTTCTATTGAAAATGAGGTAGCAAAAAATTTGAATGTATCCAGTCTGATAATATCTTTTGCCACAACAAAAGCAAGAAAAATATTATATATACATTGATTTACTCTATTTTTTGTTTTTTTTTATTTATTTTTGCATTAATGTTTGTTTTTCAGCTGTATAATCCCTCTATATTGTTTGTTTTTTGTTTTTAATGTTTTTTATGTATTCAATAATTATTAAAAACAAATTATATAAGTATTTTTTTTTATTTGTGGGGAAGGGAGTTGGGTTAGGGCCCGCACCACAACTGGAACCAGGGCCCTTTCATATGTCGGTACGCCACTGCTACTCTAACTAAATAATTTCCCTATGAGTGTTAATAACAATAACAAAAATATAATACATTAGACTGACAATTATGTGACTACTGCTTTATGTGAAACGATGAAATCAGGGCCGTAGCCGGAATCAACTTCCAGAAGGGGCAAACAATTTCCTAAGGCGGGCAAATCCTCCTCAATAAAAAAAATATCATGTAGTAACAATGTTAGTGAGTTAGGTATTGGTTTTTTTTTTACATTTTAGATATTGGAACACTTAATAATATATGTCTTTTGGCTTTATAAATTATTTCTATTATTTAAGGACTTCCCTATTTAGTCTAATTAAACTTAGCAATAAAAAAACGTAATAAAAATAAACTGTGAATACATAAGCTATTAAAAAAATTAGGTCACATTAAAAACGTGTGTAACACTCGGTTGATATTAGCATACATATGTTCACCTTACCAAGGATCTTCAGTGCTACTGGTCAACCGAAAGTATTATACCGAGAAATACGTATATACTTATACTTAATAAGTAGAAGAATAATTGAATGAGAATTTAAGATGGAAATCTCATTATTAACGTAAAGATATTTGATAAATTGTCGATCTGGAACTTCAATATGTATCTATAAAGGATAACAATAATTGTAAGACGACTTTAAGTCACTATACACACTATTATTAAGTATATACGAATTTCTCCGTATAATACATTAGGTTGACCAGTAGCATTGAAGATCCTTGGTAAAGTGAAACATATGTATGCTTATATCAACAGAGTGTTGCACATGTTTTCAATGTGCCCTAATTATTAATTAGCGTTAGTTACTTAACGCATTGTACTGCTGAGAAAAAAGTTATGGAATACCATGTAACATTGTAGCTAACTTTAAGCTTGATGGTGGCTGCAATCTCATAGTTTTTACTTAAACTACGTGACAAAAATTGCAACGCCTTGAAGGAGTGAGTCGTAAAGTTGCAATTTTGACAAGTTTCAAGTAGTAAATCATAACTACTAGTTTTCAATAGTAAATCATAACAATTGGGAAAAGATACCAACAATCTACGAAAATTATCAATAAAATCATATCCCCACGATTGTTTATGCACTCTGCAACTCTGCGAGGCAAGCTCTGGATGAAATGGTCAAACCAGGCTTGCTGTAGATGACGACGAAGCTCCTGCAAGGTGCTTGCTGCTTGTGGTAAACGCCTTATGTAGCAACTCATCATATCCCACAGCGTTGCCAGATTTTTTTTTAATTCCCTAGAGAATTTCCCTAGATTTACCTAAAATGCTTAAACAATTTCTCTAATATCTGTAGTGAGCTGAGATTATTTGAGATTTCTTGTAAAAAGAACGCTACTAATATACCTATTTTAGTTTTATTGACATCAACTGGTTATCCTTTATGTCTCATACTCATAAAGAATGTTTACCTACTTGGCAAAATTTAAATTTCCTACAATTTTAGTAACTTGAACAGAAAGACTAGTAATCTAATACAAAACCATTGGTAATTTTGTGTTTCAATGTTGAAGTTACTAAGAATAATTGTGGGAAATTTAAATTTTGCCAAGTGGGTAATAATTCGGGAGTTCTCGGGTTTCATTTTATTACTATCAATAATCCTCTTTCGTGTATTTAACGTGTTACTTTCAAAGTGGCAACATATGCTTCAAAAACGTATTTACAAACATATGTAAATATGTAGGTATACAATCAGAGAATTATACGGATATTCGGTCTGTCAAAATAAAACTGAATAAATACCTGCATATTTCGTTTTGATTCAAAACATCTTCAGGAGGCACTAAAAATATACAAGTTAAAATGAAACAATATAGATATAAATTTCCTAGCTCTGGCAACACTGATCGATGATTATCAGCAACCTTTTACATGCAGCCAGTTGTTTTGTTAAGATTTTAGCTTTGTAACTGAGTTTAGATACATTCAAAAGACATGATACCGGACTTTATCGCACTAGTCAATCATGCTGTATGTATTTTCTAGTTATCCTAATGATGATTTAAATAACTGACGAATTATAACTAACAGCTTCTTGCGGGTTTCTGACAGCTTCTTCAGTATGAACAGCGAAACGTCGAGCGAAAGTTTTGACACACGGCGAAACCCGCAAGAAGCTGTTAGTTATAGTTACACCGGCCGTGAAAGCCTACGCAGTGTTAACTGACGAATTATTTGAAAAAGCTTGCATGTACCATCTTTAACAAATTAAATGCGAATTGAAACTGCACAAATCTTCGATTATTTATGCAACCGAAACTGGAATACAGCGTATCAAGCAATGCGTAATTCAGAATTGTTTGCGAATATTTTTTTAATTTCTATTTCAGTGTGCTGTAGCTTCGATTGCATTAATAATGCATTTAATTTGCTAAAGATGGTACATTCAACACATTGATTTTTCAAAGCTTTATTTATTTTATTTGTTAATGTTTGTAGTGCGACAAAACGGCGCAGAACTCCAAATACGAGTTTAGAACAATATGAAGTGTATTTAGATGCAATGGAAAATGATTATATATTTCGAACTGGGGCCACAAATTCTGGGGTGGAAGAGAATTACGTTGAAAAGAAGTGGGCCTCTTTAACAGTGCAACTAAATGCCATAGACAATGGACCTACTCTAACTACAGAAGAGTGGAAAAAGGTAATACTGTGTTTCGTTTAATGTAATATTTGTCACGAATTTTGAATATCTGCTTTAATTTACACCTATTACTTTAAGTAACTGGTTCTTCTTGTATTTATATGTTACGCGTACAGCTTCAAAATGATACAATGTTGACGACATACAACATCTGTTGATCAATGCTACCCGTAATTTGTACAAATTACAAAATTCATTCAACCTTAGAGACGTTTGAAAAAAGGTTTTGAGGACAGTGTACTTATTACAGTTATATTTTGTATATTTAAAAATGAGGGCTGAAGAGGAATCCCAGGTAGCACCAAATATTAATAAATATTTTTTTTCTAATATATATTTTATATAGGAAGTGACAGATTTTTTTTTATTTCGTAAATATTGTAATTCATATATAGAGCATATTGAGAAATACTGGTTTTCTTATGTTGCTTTAATATTGCTAATCCATATACATGTGGATGGTCTAAGTGAAAGTATCTGCTATATGATTTTCCATTTGCAACAATAATTATAAAGCATTGATATAAATATCAGAACTCAAATCTTCGCATAGGAAACAATTTGGGATCGAGTGAGATTTCAGTTCGAATATTGATGCTAATAAACACTTTCTAATTATTGCTGTAAAACTTAGAAAAAATTACATAGGAGATTTTGGTACAACACCATTCCTATGTACAGTAGAATCTCCAGTATCCGGACTTATTGTAGATTAACATGGTCTGGATAACGAAAAATCCGGATAATCGAGAAGAGATAAAATATTACATATGAACTTTTTTTGTCAATATAATTCCGGTAATGAGACGTTCTACTGCAAAATAAAAAATATGGATTAATAATATTTAAGCAACACAAGATAACCAGTAATTCTCAACATACTCTACATATTAACAACATACATATACAAAAAAAGGGTTAATGCTGGACGGCATACTTCTATAAGATAAAAAAAGCGTGCTAAATTTTTTTATTTCAAAATTAAATAATTCAAATGCACATTACTTAGATATACAAGATTTTGATTGCGCTAGGTACACTGATACTGTCTTTTTAATGATTTATCTGGTACCCTCGTATGTCGATCTCATCCTTGTGGCAGCTGAAATAAATTTTATATAACAATTGGACATTGTTTATCAGCAAATATTCCATACCAACAACCGCCTCAAGACATCTGCAACACATCAACTTTTGTATAAAACATCTTACTACTCATATACTGTACAACTTACCACTAGAACTGGGGTGCTGGTAGAACTCAACTAGAACCGCTGATAGCTAAAATCGAAATATTCACGTAACATATATTTTTGGCAGTATTTTAAACTTTGATAGAAGTTTTTATGCAACTATTGTATTAAGAAAACAAAATTTAAATAAAACAATACAAAACATGTATATAATTATTGTACTACTTTTAAAAAGCCTTGCTACCCGTATCATCGCTGTCATAACAGCATTCGTCTCATTCTCGTTGTTTCATCCTTCTCTCATCTTTACTACAAAAAAATTCTTGTTAATGTACTGCATTGTGTAACCATTCCTCTTACCATCAATTGCTGTTTTTGCTATATTTTGCAATATCCCCAGTATTTTCACCGATATTGATATTTATTATGCATATCCCCATTTTGTAAGCTGCTAATTTCATATTCTTTAAGTGTGTGTTTGACTAAATGATACTTATGACAATTTCGAGTTGGACGACATACCTCTAACCTGCAACATTATTTTTGTAAACATGCAGTAACACCTGCATTGTAACAGTTCTTAACCTAATCATTTTATAATTACAACACTTACCAGTTGCCGATTATAACACTGCAATGTTTATTCACAACGACTTCTTTTCTTATAACTATAATCATGGACCACAAAACAGTGCAAAACTACACAAACTTTTTGAATTTCAACATTCCTTCGTTTTTTTTTCACGCTTCTCATCAACCATGGCCGTCACTCCACTCACGTGATGCACGCGTGCTTGTCGCTTGTTTGCGATACGATATAATGCACTAACTCACATGACTCAAAACAGCAAGTAGGATTGGACAACCGCAGATAAAAAAATTGTAAAGCCTAAAGCCAGTAGTTTAATAGTTCAAATTCAAATTAAAATAATAAGAGAAAGATATTAATTTTTGTTTGCGTTATTCTACTTAAAAATATATTATTAATTCTTTCAATATTACGAACACGAATATATACATATAATGTTTTAATACATTTAATTATGCATTTTATTTTGTTAATTCAGAATAAAATTAACTTTTATTTTTATAACCACATTTAGATTATGTTTAAGATATTCGATTAAAATGTTGTTTTTAGAAGCTATGAATTTACATTTCCAATAGATAACCGAAATGATGACCAACCCAATCTGTGCTTTGTTTTTACATGGATATCCTAAAGTGTAACAAAACACAAATTTTGTTGGTTAAATAAAACCTGATAATATTTCTCATGTATATAGATATAGTAGTTGTTAATTAAATTCATGTTGTATAAATATTGTGTGCTATACATGGGAATATTTCCCATATATTTCGTAACCAATATATTTCCTTCAAAACTAATTAATATTTGCGGTATATTCCTTTTTATACTAAAACAATATATTTGAAAACTTAATATGTGCTTAATATGTATAAAATATACATTTAATAAATATAGGTGTTAGACTCATAAAATAATATTAAATAAATATTTTCGTAAAACCAAAATAAGACATTGGAAAACGATTTATAAAATAAATATTCAAAAAATATTTTGCAATCAATATTAAACTCGCAATATTTTATAAATATTGCTTATATGTTGAATGTTAATTTTGAGTTTGGAATGTGTGATATAAATATTGTTTCTATGTATAAGAAATATGATTTTTAAATATATATGCACAGTTATAAACAAATATTATATAAATGTGTTGTTTATGTTGGAAATATTTCTCATACATATAATATTTGTAAAATATGAAATACATATTTTGTGATCGACCCTCCTTCGAGTGTTGTTTTTTGGCACGTAGTTAATATAATATGTTTCCTTTCAGAGATTTGCTGATTGGAAATACTCCACAAAGTCAAAATTTAGAAAACTGAGTGGACAAAGAAAATGTACTGGTTCTATCCCACCACTGAAAAGTGGATTCAGTGAAATCGAAAAAAGAGGTTTAGCTGTCTGGCATAAGTTTTCCGGAACAGACTCATCTCGTGTTACGAACTATGATGGATTTCCTGTTATTACTGGATGACAGTTTTAATGAAATGGACATTACCGAAAATGCCAATGCGATTTTGCCTGACACAGTCCTTGTAGAAAGTGCCGAAAATTCAATAAAAACAGAACCGAATACCATATTGTATACCAACCCAGAAGCAACAGACGTAAATAATGAAAGCATTCACTACGAGACAGACGCTAAGCCACCAGAAAATGATGTACCCACACCATTTATTGTTAACAAATTGGCCGAAACGTTAGTGGAACATGGAAGTCAAGATAACACTAAGGAAAAATTAATAGGAATCTTAGGTTCATTTTGCAAGGATTATATAAATATTCAAAAAGAAAAACTTAAATTCGAAATTGCAAAATATAAATACGAGAATCCTGGTTTTAAATTTAATTAAGATACTACATTATATCGTCATTATAAAAAGATATTTTTTAGGATACATATTAAGTATTATTGTTGTTATTGAATTATATTTTGCTTTATATATTCTCGTCTTATTAATTTTTCCAATTTCCAAGTTATATAGTTCAAATGATAATATAAGTTTATTAAGTAGTATGTTATTTTATATAAATATACATCGACATTACTTAATTGGATTTAATTAAAGAATAATAGTGATTGCGCGTTTCGGGAATACAAAAACCCGTTTCTACTCCGCGCTCCTAACACAATGCCCTTGTTTATACATACATTTCTTATAGTTATTCAACCGTGTCGAATTACAACAGGATGACTGATAGATGGCGCACAGTGTAAATGGGATTTTATATTGCCGCCGTGCGCCATCTATCAATCATCCAGTTCAGTGGCGGCTCGTGGTCGGAAGCATAGGGTGTTCACAAAATCAAGAACATGCAAATTTTTAACTAAAATTCAATCATATTTTTCGTACATGTCCTTCTTAAATTTTCTTGTAAAGTCTCTAAATTTGCCCTTTGTAGTTTGCGTCAAATTAAGTTCTGGTTTTGGTCTGACCACACTTTTAACTTGAATTTTTTGTTCATAAGGTAAATTAAAATTGTCTTTCAAATATTGCACAGTAAAACTGTTCGCATCCATAGTTCTTATTTATATATTGTTTAGTGTTTACTTACAATACTACTTTGTTTGTTTCGTGTGCATTTCATTATCTTTTTTATGTACTGTATATTTCATTTCATTATTTTTTTTACGTACTATATATATTCTTTTTTGTTTGTCGGCTGCACCAAAGCGCATTAGCGGCGGCTTTGCTTTGTAGGCTTTTTGCAGAGGGATTTAAGGACGTGGTGTAGTTTTTAACTGCGGCTGCGCCGTTACCAATTTATTTTTGTTTTTCTAAAAAAATCAATTCCTTATTATTTGTATCTTTGAGGGAAATGTACGTTTTTTGGGAACAGTTAAAGATTTACGAGTTTAAGTTTATGATTTTATGTGCACGGGTTTAAACATACCATGTGATTCAAAATGATTGTCGTAAGAAAAAAACTGTTTTCCGGAAAATTTTTTCTATACTTATTACTAATTTAATGAGCGAAGTTAGCTACATACAAATTTCATACATTAAATGAATTTTCTTGACATTCAGCGACATTGGCGTGCGTGTTGTAGTATCTTTCGATTATTTATCTTATAATTTTTTCAAATCGTTTATATTTACATCTAATATCACCAACAATAGTATTTCTGAATACTGTAAGAAAATAAGGGAAATTATCTGCGGTAATAGCTCAACAAACAGGTAAAAAATCAATATTAACATTAAGTGAAATAGTTTATTACATTTTATAATTTTATAGGTTTATCATACACTTCAGCGCAATGAGCTGTCAAAAGAAAGTTACATTTTCATCCCTATAAAGTTTCTACGGTACAGGAATTATTACCATTAGATCACGATAGCGATTGGAATATTGTCATTGGTTTAATAACAATTTAAGGGACGATGACTTGCTAAACAAATCATTTTTCTCGGATGAAGCCTGGTTTTATCTAACAGACTATATCAATTTACAAAACTATTGTATCTGGTCTGCAGAAAATCCACACGAATTTCGAGAAACGCAATTGCATCCCGTAAAAGTTGGAGTTTGGTTAGCTATGTCCAGGCAACGAATAATAGGGCCAATTTTCTTCGAGGAAACTGTAACAGCCCAACGTTACCAACAGGTGTTGGAATTGTTTATTGCAGAGTTAGAAGAAAATGAGCTTGAAGCAGGTTATTTTCAGCACGATAATGCTCCAGCACATACTGCTCGACAAACCTGCCAATATCTTCAACAGTTTTTTTGCTAACAGGTTCGTTAGAGCACAAAGATGGCCACCAAGATCGCCTGATCTAACCCCATTAGATTATTTCATGTTCGGCTATCTAAAAAATAGGATCTATAGAAACCGCATGCATACCATAGAAGAACTGAGAGATGCATTTTGTCACTTATAATTATACTAATTGTATGTTATAATTTAAAGTAATAAATAAATTTAGTTAAACACCAGTTAGTACTGAATTGTAAAATCATAATTTAGTAAAGTTAAATTAATTACATTTCATTTTTACAAGCAGAAACACCAATCCATAGTCGTTTATATAATGCGAGTTCAAATATCGGTTACGTTTTCCTTATTTATGACAGATCCGTTTACTTTCTTATGTTCCAACACTGACTTAATTCAAACCTTCATTACAAACACGCGGCATATATCTACACCCTGTTACTATCTATAGGAGCGGAATTGACAATCATTTTGAATCTCTGTGTATGTACGAGTGCTCCTTAAATAGGGTAAATACCACCATAAACAAAGTTCGAGAATTCAAAGGAAAACGGAATAAGTAGCTTGCAACAATCGTCAACAACTATACGTCACAATTCGTCATGTCAAACGATCACGGATCCACACTAAGATAAGATATAGATTTCTACTATGACACACACTGATTATTTCTAATGTGGCAGCAATAGTGGGCGCGCAATGTCAAGTTTCTATCCCCTGCGTAGTCCCGCCTACTCGGCACACTTGCTCCGTTGTCCGTCGCTTGCTCGCGATATACAGCGTGTTCACGGAAACATTCTACAATAGCTAACTTTTTTATTTTTAGAGATACAGAGTCGGTTAAATGGAGAAAGCTCGTATACTTTTCAATCTGCATTTCGTGCTATGGCATAAAAAACAAAAGAGCGCTTAGTTACTAAGATACGACTAAAGCATGTATTTTTTTAAATGGGAAACACGCTTAATGAATAAATAGCCTTAGCCGTTTGAAACAGCATTTTGATCATTGGATCGGAAATCGAGGCCCGATATTATTGCCGACTAGGTCACCCGACTTAAATCCCTTGGATTTATTTTAATGGGGAACTATTAAAAACACGGTGTATGATGCATCATCCGTTGATTTGGAAAATTTAAAAATCAAAATTACACAGTATATTCGTGATTTTAATGAACAAACAGTGCAAAAGTAGTACACAGTAATCTGGTGCGAAGGGTAAACCTGTGTAGGGAAAGTAATGGCTGTTATTTTGAAGCAAACATTTAAAACATTTTCTTGTTGTCTTTTTACTTTAATATACAATTAATTTTTGTTTAATATCTAGTTCCCATTTGTTGTAATTAGTATAGTAAATACTGTTTCCGTTATTTTATGTGAAAGATTACATCCAAGTGGCAACACTTAAAACGCGATCAATACAAAAGTGTCTATCTATACCTTCATGTGACAGTTTGTAACTTCAAAAATCACAAAAAGTTGGCCATTATAGAATGTTTTGTGAACACCTCGAATGAACTGAGCGTGTTTTCTTTACAACTCTCGTAATTGTGATTTTACAGAAAAGTCGTTTTTATACTTTGTTATAGCCAATGATTAGACAAACTCAAAAATATACCGGGTGTCCCATTTAAAAAAATACATGCTTTAGTCGTATCTTAGTAACTAAGCGCTCTTTTGTTTTTTATGCCATCGCACGAAATGCAGATTGAAAAGTACATGAACTTTCTCCATTTAACCGACTCTGTATCTCCAAAAATAAAAAAGTTAGCTATTGTAGAATGTTCCCGTGCACACGCTGTATATGTATAGAAAGGAACGTCGCGTCGTTTATTCGTTTCGCTGCGTTATATTTCACGAGTATATTAAGATCGAGTAATAGATTTTATTAGTTTGTAATCGAAGATTTGTTTAGGGGGTTCACGTGCTTATGTGCTCCTATACAGACACCGCCACTGGGTATAAGGAAAACATTACCAGAAGTCTAAAATATTTTAGCTAAACTGACCTACACCCCCAAACTTACTATACAAAAAATTAAACCTTGCACTTATGCACTTCTCTAACAACTTTTAATAGAAGCTAGTTGTGACACACACTGTAGTTATGAATATTATATTTTATAACTATAGTGACTAAAGACCTTGAACATTTAAAGTATACAAAAACCACCCATTTGAATGCATCGCCACACTAGTTGCAGTTCGGTGTGCTGAAGCTTGGGAGCGCAACCTTGTGAACAAGATTGAGCCACAGAATAGATAATACAGAATTTCACTCCGGTGATTAAACGGACCGATATCTATCCTTTTTCAATCAAATCTTGGAGCGTTTGGGCACTGCTATATTTCTATACGCAGACTCGTGGCGTCGTATAAGCAACAATAAAAAAAATCGTGACCATAGGGAATGACATAGGAGTGAAATTCCTGCTTATTATTTATTCTGTGATTCAGTTCATGGCTATGTTTCTCTCAGGAGAGGGGGAAGTCTTTCGTTTAGTGCGGCCACTTCGCACATTGGCGCGTCCATCAGTCCCGCCAAATATTTTTAAATTAAGTTCGGTAAACATCGCAAACACTCGTTCATATTCGTTTTTAGCTCTCGCGTTCGCGCCAAACCAAACGTCAAACCCGTTCTGTAAACATATCGCACGTGGTTAGACGTTGTCGGCAAGTGGTTTTGTGGTGGAAGAAAGTTATATAATAATAAACAGTTGTAAGTATAGGACCGGCATTTCAACTTTATTATAATAAACATATATTTCAATCAATTATAGTTGTATGATATATGGGTCGAAAGAATTGGGCTTAGCCAACTAGAAACTAGATCCAGAAGCTGCATATAAGTACAGAGTTTGTGACCGGCATTTTAGTGAATTTTGTAGAATACCTGGAAGTACAAAATTAAAATTTGGGAGTCTGCCAACTTTGAATTAACCAGGTAGGGAGTGTATGATTTTGTCACGTATGTTAGACTGTGGACATAATATTGCTTACGAAGTAGTCTGATAATATATGTGCAGTGACGATATGAAATTACATGTGTCTTGGTATCATTTGTTTCAGGGTATCGTGAGGACTCTACAGAGGACAATTCTATTTATTTTTATGGAAGAGAAGTTGCAGCCAATATATTATTAACACCGAGCACAATGTTCGCCAAAAAGTTTTCAGAATGTAGTTATTACATAAGTAAACTGATTGTTTTTCCTTCAAATAAAATAAGCATCAGAAAACACATTTTAACCTATTTACGTCAACATATAGATTTGACTTTTTTCAGTTGTGAGGAACATGATTTGCAAACTCTGTTTTTAAAACACACAATGGAATTATTTATTTATCATTGGGTTAAGAGTATTAATAATATCCTTAAAGGAAAATCCACAAATTGTTCTGATAAAATAAATCCGTAGCGTATGAAAAATACTTGAAAATCAAGAAAAAGAAATAACGTAAAACAATTATGTGTTTTATTATTATGTGTAGTTATGCTTGTAAATATATCTTATCAAGGTGTTAGAGTACAGTTTTTGTATTTATACATCATTATTATTTATGTTTTGTAGAATTTGTCTAGTTTCACAATTTATTGTTTTCTATGTACTTTTTTTTTATTCTATATTGTCCATACTTTTATACATATTAATTTGGATGGAGGAAATATAAATTTACTGACTTGTCCATGTTATACTGTTACATTATCAACATATGTTATTAACTAGTTAGGTATATATATATATATATATATATGTTTTCGGTTTACTGTTAATAAATGTATAAATCTGAATACTGCTACCTTTTTAACTTTTATAATCATGTAAAAGCACTATTTTATCAAGGGGAGTCAATTAATAATGCTCTTCTTGATTAAATAGTGCTTTTTATTGATTATATATAATTCCATAAATCCTATATATAATATATTTTAAATTTGAAAATACCGCCATTTGAATTTTCGCTTCGGACACTTGCCACTGCGGCGCTGTTTAGAACGACCTACCCCCACCACGAGAGAAACACCTCTATATTATTTTCTCTATGATTCAGTTCCCAGTGCCAGAAGATAACTGGACTCAATGAAATCGCTTGTTCAAGTTCACGACGAGGACAACAAATACAGATAATATTCAAACCCGCTTGCCGGCGTGTTAACAGTTTGTGCGTGTATATATACATATATGTATACATAATTTATAAACGGAAATCCAAGAATAGTGATTCACCTACCAAAATGTATATAGAGCAAATTAAGAACAAAGCTAGGCGATTGCGGCAAATACGTTATCGTGGCTTTTTTAAATAGCCAAAGAGTATTTGTCAAGTAATAAGAATGTTTCTTATTACTATATATATATATACACATGTTTATTATTAAATATAGGTATTAGGCTACACACTTACGATTCCAATGAACACTAGCCTATAGCTACACCACAATACACGAGAACCTGGAGGCTGGAGGCGAACAATGTTTCTCGCGTGTGTAACGTACGGACGTATTATTCGCACTAAATTCTGTTCATAGATAACCTTAATAGATGGGACACTTAATGTTAAATTAATCAGATCAGTTTGCGCCCTCTATCGCCTTGGGGTGAACTAGTTTGAATTTAAAACCTGTAGGCCTATCCATATAGTCTGTGATTTAAGTAATACATATATAAGTAGAATGTATACTACCGTTTTAAATACTTACCTTAAAATTTTCACTTAACATTTTGCACAAAATTAGTATAGGTATATAAATAATAATAAGTGCTAATTTACAAACAAAATGGTACCTAACGGATATTTGTGAAAAATATAACAAAAATGTGTTTCCAAAAAAATAATACAAGTTAAAATCAGAAAATAAGAAATAAACAATAATAAATAAATAAATTCAGGAATATAAAGAATAAATATTTGCTTAGATTCTTATTTTATTATTCTTGAACTTTTACAGAGTAATATCGCTTGTTTGAACACAATGTCGGTAGCTTCTGCTACATTCTTCACGTCTTTACGTGTTAATATTCTATCAACTTGTTTAATGTAATTAAAAGTTACGGTTTTTGTAAATCTCTTGATTATAATACGAAGTAGTTTGTTAGAATGATCACATTCTTTAAAATTAAAATTAGTTTTAGTGGCATCTAAATGTTTGAACAGCCTTTTAAATTCTTCAGAGCTTGCACATGATGTTGCTTTCTTTAATCTTCTCTGTAAAGTAAGATTTGCCTTTTTGTACACTGCATACTTTTCCTTATACGTTTTGGCTTCTTGGAATACCATCGTACCAATCGTGTTTTGGACTTCAGTGTCTTATTCTTGTTGCACCAACACGTGCAAAAAGTCCTACAAAAAAATTTACAAATTAATTTAATACACAGAATTAAATAACTTTCATTACCACATTGTCATCTTGGAGTTTCTGCACCTGATGTTGATGGTAATGGAGAATGTAGTGTAGTTTGTG